>PVKA01011164.1:5897-62017 GCA_004027165.1 Ctenomys sociabilis | reverse complement strand
CCATTCACTTTGCCTTATCTGACTCAATTGATTTTACTTGTTATACATTTCCTTTTGTATTTCTGCTTTTCGCTTGTTATACTAGGGAGACTATATGATATTTACACATGTGTGTCTGGTTTATTTCACTTATGAGTATATGTTCAAGTGGCATCCACTTCAGTATAAATGCTTCAAACTTATCATTCTTAATAGCTGAATCCTTCCCTCCTATCTGGTGGATTCCAATACTGCACGCTTCGGTAAGAAATCAGCTATTTAAAAAAAAAGTAAGAAAAAAGAAACATGAGGAACAAGGAAACAAAAACATGTAGAAAACTTCCCCAAGTCTTTGAAAGCTGATCATTGGAGCATCAATTGGTTAGAAATGAAACAAGAAAATAGCTGAGTTTCCCAAAATTATAAATCAAGTGACAAAAAAGCAGATCCATAAGGTGGTTGGTGATTTCAGGTTAATATAACTAAATAGATAGTGGACTTAATAAACAAAATGACAATAAACTTACAAAAGACTTTAATAAAAAGGAGCTAGCCTAAATAGAACAATACAAAACAGGAACAACCAAGTAAAGAGAATTAGAGTGCATGAAAAGTTATCAAACAGAAGTCCAAGAGATAATAAATTCAGCTGAAGTCATAGGAAGTGGAAGCAACAATGTGAGGTTAGACACCATAACAGAAAGACAGGCATGATACAGGTAACCATACCTTTAAGAGATGTTAGAAACCATAAGAGAACACGGACAAGGGATCTAACAGCAGTTAGATGATGGGAAGAAGACTAAGATTAATTGGAATCAGTGAAAATCAGAAGAAAGCACAAATGGCGCTAAAAACCTGTTTATATAAATAATAGCAGAAAACTACTGAAACACAGGCAAAGAACTGAACATACAAGTAAGCAAGGCATACAGAATCTCAAATGGCCTTGGTCAGAAAAGGACTTCATGACATGTCATAGTCAAAATCACAGAGGTTCTATACAAAGAATCTTAAAAAAGCTATTACAGAAAAGTAACAACTCACTTATTATGGAAAGCCTGAATGACAGCACATTTTTCTATACAGGACTTAATGCCAAGAGATTTTTGAGTAAGGTGTTTCAAACTCTGAAAGAAAAAACTTCAAATTCAGATTGATACATACTTCTTTCACAAATAAAAAAGTAGAGCAAGTAGTTAAGCAGAAGGGACAAAAGTAGAAACAATAGTGAGAAAACAATACAATTACAGGAATAATGTAGTATCTCTTACGAATAAATCTCAGTGTGAATGATTTCAGCTCCCCTACCAAAATATACAGACTGGCAGAATGAATCATAAAATAAAACCCAACAGTATGCTGTTTAGAACAAATTCATAGACTAAAATGAAAAAATGGGAAGTAATTATTACTCACAACAGGACCCCCAAACTAAGCACAAGTAGCTATCCCATATTCAGAGAAAATAGACTTCAAGCTAAACAAGAAAACAGAAAAGCAAAGGAAGTCACTACATGCTGATTAAGAGAACAATTCCAAAGGAAGAGAAAAACAACCATAAATATATAAAAAAACAACAACAGTGCACTTAAGTTCCTAAGACAAATGGTAGTGGCAATAAAAGATCAGGCAAATATCAAGATTATTATAGTGGTGAACCACTATATCCAACTATCACAGATAGACAAATTAGACACCCCCCCCCAAAAAAAAATCAACAAGGAAATAACAGAATTTAACATTTTGTTTTTTTTGCAGAACTGGGGATTGAACTCAGACCTTTGTGCTTGCCAGGGAAGCACTTATTCTACTGAGCCATCTCCCTGGCCCCATTTAACATCTTTGAAAAAATTAACTTAATACATATCTACAGAGTGTTCTACTTGATAACACAATATACATTCTATGTCCTGTTCTCAGCAGCACATGAATCTTCTACCAAGTGTAACATAGTAGCTCACAGAACATGGTTAAATAAATACAGTGGTACCTCTGTGGTGAATCATTTGGTTGACAAACAGAAGTATTCCGCAAAGTTTGAGAACTCTGCATTGTGTGACAAACAGGACCATGGTCAGATTTCCTGCATGAACACACAATATGGCCATCTTTTCCAATATCATGGAACGAATTACACTTGTGAACTGAAGCATCACTGTTCAAAATTTGAGATTATCCTATGCACATTATTAGATCATAGTGGAAAGAAACTAAAGGAAAAGAAAACATAAAAATTATTTAAAGATATGGAATTAAGTTTGAATAATCAAATGGCTGAAGAATTACACATTTTGTGAATCAAACAGCAATGACAGTACAATAAACCAGAATGAAAGCAGTCCTAATAGGGACATTAATTAATTAGTTAATTTTTTTTGAGATACAGTATCACTACACAGTACAGGCTAGCCTTGAACTCATTATGCTGCCCAGGCTGGCCTCTAACTTGCGGAAATTCTCCTGTCTAAGCCTCTGAGGCTTGGATTATAGGAATGTAACATTATAACCACTAAAAGGAGAATTTGTAGTGTAAATGCTCTCATCAGAAACACAGAGTGAAGGGGTAGTGATTTGGCTCAGTGGTACAATGCTTACCTAGCAACCTGGAAGCCCTGGGTTTGGTCCTTGGTACTAAAAACAAAAAATAAACCTCTCCTAAAAGACAATTCAAAGCAGCCAGGGTTAGATACCTAGAGTGCCCTTCTGGCCCCACGCTGGGGTATGCTGAAAGGGTGATTGACATTGGGCATGGTGGCACACCCCTGTAATCCCAGAGCTTGGGAGGCTGAAACCAGGAGAATCACTACAAGTCCAATCTACATAGTGAAACTCTGTAGACCCTGTGCTAAATACAAAAACAAAAATAATTAAACCAAAAAAATACAGTAAAATCAAAAAGAAACAGAGCGAAGCTAATGACTCATCTCAAGGTTGTAGGAAAAAGAAAATTCTAAAATCAGAGTTAATACAAGGAAGGAAATTATACAAACTAACCAAATCGAGAATTAAAAAAACAAAGACAAAAACAAAGAATCTATGAACTGAACAGCTAGATTTTCAAAAGAAAAGGGAACACAGATAAACCCTTCGCCCTGCTTACCTCCTAAAAGGACACAAAAGACTCCCATATGTTCAATTAAAAAATACGAAAAGTGAGATCAGAAATGGATCCAGAAATCTGAAATCCACATTATTAGTAATTACTTTTAAAGCCTGTATCCTAATAAATTGGAGAATGCAGAAAAATAGCTAAATATGTAGATAAGGATGATTAATCAAAACAGCCAAGAAAATTAAAAAAAAAAAAAAAGCCCCAAACAAAAACTTCTCAATAATCTGATGAAAAGCAGTGAAACTGAAGCATCTATGCAAAACCTACCAACTAAAACCCAATGCATTGATAAATCATTGAATTGCATAAGAACTCCATCAAAGATCTAAACCAGGACTGGGGAGAGAGTTCAGAGATCTAATCACCTGCCTGGCAGGTGCAAGTACCTGGGTTCCATCTCATGTACCACATGTCATGCCAGCCCTAGAACCCCAGGTATGCCATACCAGGTCACCAAAACTGGGCATGGTGGTGTACGCCTGTAATCCCAGTGCTGGGGAGGCTGACATAGGAAGATTGCTACAAGCCTGAACTGTGTAGCAAGACAGTGTACCAAATCAATCAGTTGGGCCGGGGAGATGGCTCAGTAGAATAAGCGCTTCCCTGGCAAGTGCAAAGGCCTGAGTTGAATTCCCTGTTTGCCAAAAACAAACATACAAACAAACAAACAAAACAAATCAATCAATCAATCAATCAATCAATCAATCAGTCTAAACCAATATGTCTCAACTCCTTAAGGAAATTAAAGGGGAAAGGTTTCCTTACAGTTAGTGTTAACAGATTTAAAACTTGGTAAGGACCCAATTGAAACAATATACATATAGGAAAAAGACAAAAATCATTTTATTGGGCAGACCTGACAGCTCAGTGGATTAAAGCACCTAGTTGGCACACACACGGGCAGACAGTTTGATCCCTGGCCTACCTTGCTGGCCTAGGCCCCGGAGCAGCTAAGATGGTAATTATGACTGGGAAAGGTGGTGCATGCCTCTAATCCTAGTGCTTTGGAGGCTGAAAACAGGAGGATCAGGAATCCTATCTGTGTAGTGAGACCCTATAGATCGCGTACTAAATACGTTTAAAGAAATCATTTGATCATCTCAGTAGCTGTAGAGAAACCATTTGGCAAAATCCAACATGCATTCCTGCTTAAAAATACAGAAAAAAAAAACAGATATAGAAGGACCTTATTTAAATCTGATAAAACATATTTGTAAGAAATGTCATTATAATACTATAGTTAGCGGGGAAAACTGAAAACTTCTCTAAAATCAGGGGTAAGACAGGAGATGTACAATTTCAACAAGCGTGTTTAATATAATACATAAAATTTAACAAGGGCAATCAGGCAAGACAAAAGTGTTATGCACAGAAAATTAAGTTGTAAAACAATATTATTTTCAGATACTTAGAGCCTTTATATAGAATACCCCAAAAATTCTATCATAAGACTCCCAAGTATTCATAAACAAATTCAGCAATGTAGTAGGATTCAAAATCAACACAGACAAATCAATAGCATTATATACCAATAATTAATTCACAAAGAAGCAAATTAGGAAAACAATATCTTTCAGAATACCTTCAAGGAAAATTATATACTTAGGAAGTACCAAGAAAATGAAAGATCTTTACAGGAAAAACAAGAGTAATATGAAAAAGGAAATTGAAAAGGTATCAGAAAATGAGAAAAACAACCCATATTCCTGGATAGGCATACCCAATATTGTCAAAATGGCGATACTTTCAAAACTGAAATACAAATTTACCATAATACCAATCAAAATACCAACATCATTTTTTACAGAACTAGTAAAAATAAACCTAATTCATACAGAACGAGAAGAGGTCCAGAAGAGCAAAGTCAATCCTGGACAACAAGAGCAAAATAAGAGGTACCACAATACAGGTTATCAAATTATATTACAAAGTTATAGTAATAAAAGTAGCACAATATAACCACAAAACAGACATTTAGGTGAATGGAACAAAAGAAAGAATGCAGAAATAACCCATGTAATTCAGCCATGTGCTCTGTACAGCTGATCCACAAACAGAGGCTGGAGGAAAGATAGGCTGTAGAAATTGGTGCTGGGAAAAACTGGGCATCCACTGGCAAAACACTGAAGCTTACATTTGTACCTCTCACCATATATTAAAGTAAAATAAAAATGGATCAAAGATCTAAACACTAAAACAGAAATAACCTGCTGGAAGATAAAAACAGAAAAACACATGTACATAGGTGTAAGTAATATTTTGCCACTGCAATTGAGATGGAGGACAAATACCTATATATACATAAAATGCTCAAAAAAATTATACATCTGAAAACTAAAACACTCAATTCAAAAAATGGAAGACTGAAATAAAGATACTGATTAGAAGAACTATAGCAGATAAAAGAAAACATGTTGAACTTCTCTAGCTATTACAAATATACAAATTAACACAAAGAATCCACTTTGCTCCAGAAAGATGACTCTCATCAAGAAATCAAATAATAAATGCTGGTGAGGCTACAGAGAAAAAAACTCTCTACATTGTTGTTGACAATATAAACTAGTACAACCACTACAGAAATCAATATAGAGATTTTGAAAAAAACCCAGAACTAAAAAAAAAAAAGGCGGGGCTGGGGAGATGGCTCAGTGGAATAAGCACTTCCCTGGCAAGTGCATCCTGAGTTCAATCCCTGGTTCCACAAAAAACAAAAGACAAAAAACAAAAAAACAACCCTAGAATTTCTATTCAATACAGATAGTCTTTTCTATGTATATTCCCAAAATAGTTAAAGACAGCATATTACAGAGATACATGCATTCTTGTATTTGTGGCAGCATAATTTATAATAGCCATAATCTTAGAAATGGCCTCTATATTTATCAATAGAACTGGACAAATAAAATGTACTCCTTGTACAAAGTGGAGTACTACTCTGTGATAAAGAAGGATAAATCTGAGTCATTTGTAGGAATATGCATACATCTTGAGAACATAATGCTAAGTGAAATAAAAAAGACAAATTTAAATATTGCATTATATCTTTTATATGAGAATTTATTTATAAATTAAAGAGCAAAATAAAAAATAGATAATAGAAAAGAAAGTAGTTCTTTTGCAAATGAGAAGATGACCAAGAGCTAGAGAGAGCAGGGAAGGAGATGAGGGAAAAGAGATGTAAGAGACATCCTTTCATGAAAATAAGTTTCAATAAATTTGTATTTAAGACAGATCTCTAAACACAGTGAAGTCCCATTTATCATACATACCATGATACATGGGGTATAGCAATATAGTACATGTAATATTTTACTACAAGTAATTATCTATCTTTCCTTCCTTCCTTCCTCTCTCTCTCTCTCTCTCTCTCTCTCTCTCTCTCTCTCTTTCTTTCTTTCGCAGTACTGGGGATTGAACTCAGGACCTTGTACTTGCCAGGCAAGTGCTTATTCTACTGAGCTATCTCCCCAGCTCCCTACCCCACTTTTTTTTGGCAGAACCGGAGATTGAACTCAGGCCCTTGCACTTGCCAGGGAAGAGCTTATTCTACTGAGCCATCTGCCCAGCCCAACAAGTAATTATAATAAATGGGAAAAATTAAAAGCTGTTTCTGTAATACCAGGAAAAGAGAAACACACACAGTTTATCCTTTTCATTCAACACAGAATTGATGTCTTAGCCAGAATAATTAGGCAAGTGAACAAATAAAAGTCACATAAACTGAAATTAAGGAAATCAAATTCTACCTATTGGCAGACAAGATGGGTTTTCATGTACAAAATACTGAAAACATCATCAAAAAACTTCTTAGAACTAATAAATTCAGTAAAGACACAGGATATAAAATCAATATAAAAAATTAGTGGAATTTCTCCATATCAGTTATGAATTACCAGAAATATACCCACACTTACACATACTCATCTACATACAAATGTAAATATGAAAGTCAAAGGGCTTTTTTTTTTTTTTTTAATATGGAGAGCCAGAGAGATAACTCAATAGAATAAGAGCTTGCCTGGGAAACACAAGGTCATGACTTCAATCCCTGATATGGCAAAAAAAAAAAGAAATGCTTCATGAACTTGCGTGTCATCTTTGTGCAGGGGCCATGCTAATCATCTCAATATGGTAACAATTTTGATGAGGATATTAAAGAGAATAGAAATAAATGGAAAGTTAACTCTTGGACCTAAGTTGGAAGAATTAATATCACTAAAATATCTACACTGCTCTAAGTGATCTAAAGATATAATGACATCTTTAATGACACAGAAAAAGCTCAAACTAATATTCACATAGGACTAAAAAAAGACCTTGACTAGCCAAAGTGATTCTGTGGACAAGAAAAAGAGCTGAAGGAATAACATTACATGGCCTCCAAATATAACACAAAGCTATGGTATCCAAAACAGCAAAGAACTGGCATGAAAAACAGACAGATCAAAAGGACAGAATAGAGAACTCAGAAATAAATCTAAGCATCTAGAGCAAACCATTGTATGACAAAGCTGTTAAAGATATAGACAAATGAAAGAACCACCTTTTCAATAAATGATGATGGAAAAATTGGATGTCCACATGCTGTAGAATAAAAACAGACCTCTTTCAACATGATTTATATAGTTGTATATAATATTATATATTATATAATGTATGGAATGTGTATACATGTTAAAATGTAATATCTGAATCAACAAACCTACTGAAAGTAAATATTACATTTGAAAGTAATAAGCACAGGCAAAAATCAGAACAGATAACTAGCATTTCATTAAACTTTAAAAAAAGAAAAAAAAAAAAAAGAAAAAAATAGACTAGAAAAGACTATCTATGGAATGGGAAGAAATGTTTGCAAACTATCCAGTACATTTGACTTGAGTTTGATACCATGAATTTTTAACACATGAAATAAATCAACAGAAAGACTAAGAAAAATATCTGATTATAAAGTAGATAAAATAAAAAATAGTAATAATGGTCTCTGGTTTCACTCTAATTGGGTTCTGTTTATAGGATTTTTTTTTTTTTCTTTTTGGATATGTTAAGGCCTTTTTTGTTGTTATAAGCACGATTTATTTTGGAAAAAAAAAAGTCTTTACAAAAGGAAAATCTATGAAGAAAGAGTTGCTCAGTCATCACCTAGAATTACTTGGGGGAGGGACTGGAAGCTAGTAGTAGGGAGAGTGTTTTACTTTGGGATAGCAAAAATGACCCAAGTTCAATTGTGGTTATAGTTGTACAACTCTGCCAATGTGGTAAAATCTATTTGCCCTTACATTTTAAGTGCATAAATTGTATGGTACGTACATTTTTAGTCTGATAAAATCATTTAGAATAAAAAAGTGGATAAAAATTTGAATTGAAGGCAATCCTCTAAAGAAGACATACAAGCAGTCAAAAAAGCATGCAGAAAATTTTGAACATCACCAATCATCGGAGAAATATCAATTAAAACCACAATGAAGTCTGATATTGCAGCACAGTTTTGCAGTTCCAACATTCAAGAAGTTGAAGTAGGAGAATCATTGTGAGTCTGAGACTAGCCTGGGTTACACACTGAGTACAAAGAGAGGACATTTCTTAAAAGCAAAGCAAGACAAAATCCACAATGAGCTATCACCTTACACTTGTTAAAATGGCTATTATAAAAAAGACAAAAGATAATACATACTTTGAAGGAGTAGAAAAAGGAATCTCTTTACATGCTATTGATGAGAATGTAAAGTACTATATCATGATACAAAAGAATATGTACATGTGTCAAAAACTAAAAAAGAACATCCACACAAACTAGCAGTCCTACTACAGTGTATATTCAAGGAAATGAAACCACTGCATTGAGGAAACATGTGTTGCCTGATTTGACTGTAGCACCTTTGGCAGTAGATAAATGTGGAGGAAACAAGTTAGACAAGAAAACGGTTAAAATCATGTATTGTGAGTAACTTGTCTGCACGACAAGCAAACATTTCAATGAATTTTAACTTGACAAGAAATGATTCACATGAGTAGTAGTGTGTGAGGTCAAACGTCACATGATCACAAACGAGCCAATGGTTCTGCTCTCTCTCCTGCTATACGACTGCAGCTATTTGGCTCCCAAGACATTAAAAAGGAGAACTCCTCTTCAGAGGAGAAGGTGGAGGAATGCCTTATTTCAGATGAAATTAGGAAGATGTGTAAAATGTACGAAACAATGCAAACCTTTGTACAAAAGTACCACCCAACTAAGGCTGTAAAGTGTAATTAATGTTTAAGGACAATGCAACATGATCTTTCTAAGAAAACGTCAACAGGAGGCAAAAAGGAAGCATTACTGGATAATTTCTTGTTAAAGTCATATGCAAGAAATGATTCCTTGTCTCACAAGTATGAGAAACTAAACAATTAAATAAGATCCAAAATGCACAGATACTGTAAATTAGGAAGAAACCACTCAAAAGAAGAGAATCTGTAATGGGGGAAATGAAGAAAAGGAAAAGATTAGAAAACTTTATGTACAGGATAGTTTAGAGCCACATAATTAGTTTCTCTTAAGTCACTGAAAAGAAATGTTTGCACTAATATTGTTTAGACAAGATATCATGCCTATATCTTGTATTCTTAACTACTATGAAGACAATGTATGCCATGTATTGTAACTCTCCTAACCTGTTCTGAAACTGTTTTACTGCAAATTTTGTTCTCTTTAAGAAAAAAGAAAGAAGCTGGGCGTAGTGGCACATGCCTGTAATCCCAGCACTCGGGAGGCTGAGACAGGAGGATTGTTGTGAGTTCGAGACCAGCTTGAGCTACAAAGTGAGCTTAAGGCCAGCCTGAACTGCATAGTGAGACCCTGTCTCAAAAAGGCAAAAAATAAATAAATAAATAAAATAAAAAAAGAGAAAGATTCCACTGAGCCAATAGCAGTAATTCCATGTTAGAGCCGTTCTATACTGTAACTTTCCTCTCTTGTCTCCCTTGTACCAGCCACAAGTATTTTCAAAGGTAAGTGTAGGTTAATTTATTTTTCTTTATGTTTTGCATTCTCTTTATTATTTTGTATCATATTATGGTACTGTAATCATTTTATATGAATATTTTTCGGTTATAGAACAAATCACATGAGTTTGCATTATTTCTTATGAAGAAATTTGCTTTGATAAATAAGTACTTTGGATTATAAGCATGTTTCTGGAATTTATCATGCTCATAAATCAAGGTTTTACTACACACATATACAAACACATGTGTGCACACACAGAATAGAACATTATTCAGATCTTAAAAATGATGAACATTTGCTATAGTGGATGAACCTGGAGGACACTGGTGAAATGATCTCTTTTGTATGGAATTAAAAAAAAAAACACACCTCAAACTCATAGAAAAACAGAGTAAAATAATGGCTAGCAGAGCCTAAAGAGGGACGGATTAGGAAAGGATGGTCAGTGGGTGCAGTAGGAGGTATTCTACTGTATTCTACTGTACAGGAACATGACTATATTTAATAATAATAATACATTGTATATGCCATAATAGAAGAGAACATTTTGAGTATTCTCACACAAAGAAATAATAAATCTTTGAGGTAACATTTTATTTACACTACTTTGTTGTTTTATAATATATGCACACAAAAAAACCACACAGTACAATGCAGCACTGATACTGTGTTTAGTAATTTTTTAAAACTGAGCTTTTTCCATGGAAATGGTAGAAGGGAAAGCACAGAAAATCAAAAACATTTGGTTTTCCGGAGGTATAAGAATGTTTTAACCACTAAAGCTCTTCCTGGGGCTGAAGAGATAGCTCAGTGGTCTAAGCGCCTGCCTGGCAAGCAGAAGGACCCAGCTTTAATCCCTGGTATGGCATGTTGCGCTGGCCCTGGGTGTGGTGGTACATCCCTGTAACCCAGTACTGGGGAGGTTGACATGGAAGGATCACTACCAGTCTGAATTCAAAATCCTATATCAAATGAATGAAAAATAAATAAATAAAATTAAAGCTCTTTCCATATAGTTAGGAATAAAGTGATCAAGGTGGAAAGTATAGAAGAAAAGCTCCAAGTGGAATGAAGGTACCAGATAAAAGTCCAAGGCCTCTATATTCAAACCATAAAGAGGAGTGCAATTCATTTACCCACAGTAGAATATATAAATGGATTAGACTCAGTTTTAATTATAAATATATATTTTTTCTTTTTTTTTGTTTTTTAAGTTAGGGTCTCACTATATAGTTCAGGCTGGCTTTGAACTTAGTAGGTGACCCAGTCTGGCCTGCAACTGGTGAGTACTCCTAAATGCTAGGACTACAAGCATGCCTGCACAATCACGCTCAGCTTGTGTTCATGTTTTCTAACTTAAACTATTACAGCAGATGAAGAAACAGGAATTCAGAAAAAAATTTTACCTAAGGTCATACAAGTGGTAGCACCTAGATAAAAGTAAATATAGTTCTAATATAGCAGATTTATCCACAAAGACAGTTAATATTCATATAAAGAATCACAATACCTCTCACCTACCTTTCAATTTCAGGCATGAAAGAATATTCTCCTCTCTTTCCAAATTTAATGCGCACTTACTGTTTCAGACATTATGATAGGCTCTCTTATGAATCACTTGCTATTTGGAAATATAATTAAAAAGTGGCACATAAAAATAATCCTCTCTGAAATGTACTGAAAACTACACTCAAAGTTTCCCTGTCCCGTACATACCCATTTTTGACATGTGTGCTTCTGTTCTACTAAACTACCCTTCTGTGACGTATGGTAGTACAAGAGTAATCTCTCTGTATGCCCTAAGATTGCCCAGTCTAGTAATCTAATGTTAACAAATTCTTTAAAAAAAAGTGTATATAAATTGAACTAAAGTTCCTAAGCTGCAAGAGCATTTAAGTAAAAATGTTATGGTCCAAAATTTACTAATCATAATCTTAAAAACTGAAAAAGTTTTGTGATTTAAAAATTTTATTTTATTGGTAAGTTTAATTAAAACTGTTAAATTTTTATGAAAAGAAAAATAAAATCTATAAATCTTGCTTTTTTTTTTTTTTTTCTTATGGCACGGGGGTCAAACTCAGGACCTTCTAGCTTGCCAGGCAGGTATTTAAGCTGCTAAGCTATCTCCTCAGTTAAATTCCATATTCTATATAAACAGGCTTTGCTTGCTTTTCATATATTATAACCTTAGGCAGAGCTTTTTTTTTTTTTTTAAACACAGTATCCTACAATTCATGATAGATTAAATGATTTTAAAAGTATAAGAGATTCCATCTCAAAAAGTATGAATAATTTCTCTCTTTTCTAGGTCTATGAAAATGATTTTAGAAATATATTTATTGTCAAATCTGTTAAAATTTTACATAAAAAAGAAAAATCTTGATAGGCATTATTTTCTTCCCTCATCTGACATTGTATTTAGCTTCTCAGTTAGATAAAAATAAAATTAATATGAAAGGATAGGATAGAATTTAATCTCAGATATTACCGAGGCTTTTTTTCTTTTGCTGAAAAAGAGATATGTGACAATTTATGCTATGCATAGGAGATCAGAATCTGGCCCTAAGTTTACACGATTGATGAGTTTCTATTTGAGCAGATGCAAATGTGAACAGCACCTGTAATAATGATTTCCAGGGAGAGAGAGTTAACGCAACATCAGCTAGTTTCCTTTTCTATCTTTAGCATTAAACTGCTTTCCTATAGCAAAATGTCTTGAAACCACACACAATATCCTATGTACTGTTTATGTATGACACAAAGAACATATACATACAGTGCTAACATAGTTCTAGTAAACAGGTCAGACACTGATATTAACCATCCCTAAAAAAAAGCACTTTCCATAACAGGTTTTGGAAATCATGTTTTCCCTGATCACAAATCACTCATTTCTGAGTCACAAGGAAACATAATAAGAGCTCATTACACACTGGTAGTTTTTTTTTTTTTTTTTTTTAACACTCTGTTAACCTTATACTAAAACGCTATTTATTTAATGAGCTTGAGCATTTTCAAAAAAGAAATTCCATCTCACTTTAAAACCACAAACTACTTAAGATTTATTCTTTGATACCAAAAAAAACCCCTAAAAATGAGTAGAACTTGAATATCATTAAATAAAAGCATCTTGGTAAAACATTAGCCTTTTAATAGAAATCCTTGAAGGACCACACATTAGAAATAAAGATTATTCCCAGAAGAACTGAAAACATTATATCATAGTGATATATGTAGCTATGTTTATAGCAACACAATCTGTGAAAGCAAAATCTTGTAAACAACCCAGATGTCCGTCACATGAGGAATGGTTGAAAAAGATGTGGCATTTCTATATAATGGGGCATTACTCAGCTAAAGAATGATAAACTTGAAGCATTTATATTGAAGTGGATGCCACTTGAACATATATTTATAAGTGAAACATACCAGACACACATGTGCAAATATCATATATAGTGTGCCTAGTATAAGAAGTCAAAAGAAGAAATACAAATAGAAATGTACAACAACAACTAAAAAGAATTTAGTCAGATAATTAGGGCAAACTGAATGGCATATGCTGCAGGGTACTAATCAGCTTTTCTTCTGGATGGTTAACCACCTAAGTTCACATATCAAGAATTGGAGAAATAGAAGAGCCTCAAGGCCAGCCAACATTTTGGCCCTAGCCTTTCAAGGTCTGTGAAGACTCAGGACACAGGAGAACCTGTACTGTAACATCATGAAACTCAGTTGTGCCCTAAATTTTCTGATCAAGGAAATTATGGAGCCACAGAGGAAGGAGACTGATGATATATATATATATATAGTATGCCTGGGGAGAGTCACATGGAGAGAAAACTTTCTCTCAGGCTCTCACAGAGAGCAAACTGGTCAAGCATTGGCCGTGACTCACCCACATGGGTGACACAGACAAAGGATCTACAAAGTAAGGTACAGGATTATAAAATAATCCCTGAGGGGACTTGACTGACCTCATCAGAAACAAAAACTACATGTTTTGGTGCATAGGTCTTGCTTTTTCTCGGTCTTAACCATCTAGCAGAAAAGTATAAAAATGAGGTATACACCGCAGGGCCATAATAATAAGTTGAGCTGTAAATGGCTGTAGTCAACAACTTCTTCAGATAACTCACTATTATTGTGGAATGTTGGACTGTGTTGGATTGTGTCGCTGGGTTCAGACACCTATAGTATTTTGATGACAATGGAGTGCCATTTTTGATAGGTGTAGACAAAAAAAGGGGGATACAAAGGAAGAACCAAGATGTGTTAGTATAGAAGTACAGTAAGGATAAATATGCAGTGCTTCTGCATAATTCTATGAGAAGCAAGATTTGCACTAATAGTAGCTAGACAAGATATTATGTCAGCTTCTAGTACTATGGACAAACACTAGGAAGATAAGGTATAAAGTATTAATTATTGAATCTGGGATATAATTCAGCTATAAAAATATAAGTATACAGCTATATTCTCTTAAGTCACTGACTAGAGACATCTGCTATAATAGTGTCTGTAAGTACAATATCATGTATGCACCTTGTACAATACTGAAACATTACGAAAACAGTCCACAATGTATTAATTATCGAATCTGTCCTGTTAATTTGTCTTGAAACTGTCTCACTGCTATTTGTTTTTCAATTAAAAAAAAGGAAAAAAAAAGAAATATAGATTATATACCTGTGATAAAAGAGTACAGTCTTAAGATTAAGGGTAAAATCAAAATAGATCTGTTTTAAGAAAATGCAAAATTAATTCTTTACTAGGTAAAGGCAAATTGCCAGTGATTTCACTGCTACAAAAAAAGATATCAGTACTCTTCAGTGGAATATCACAAAATGGACTGTCTCCAAAGCATATTCTCTATGTATAGTACATAGTAAAAATTTTCCTAGAAGTGTGATGAAACAGGAAAATGTGATTACAGTGTAAAAGAACTGGTAGTAGAAGTCTCTGAGATGACCTATATAAGCACTTTAAAGCAGCTATAATTAAGACCATGAAGAAAAATACTATCACCATGAATACAGAAATAAGATATTTCAGCAGAAATAGAAATAAAAATCAAGTACACTTAAAAATGTTTAAAATGGTATAGTGCTACATATATTTTGTCATAATTGCTTATACATTGTCACAATAAATCTTTTCAAAAAAGATGGGTCATTTTATTTATTTTTTTATTTATTTTTGTCTTTTTGAGACAGGGTCTCACTATGCAGTTCAGGCTGGCCTTAAGCTCACTTTGTAACTCAGGCTGGTCTCGAACTCACAACAATCCTCCTGCCTCAGCCTCCCCAGTGCTGGGATTACAGGCATGCGCCACCGTGCCCGGCTCAAATGGGTTATTATAGAAATAAAAATACAGAATTGAAATGAAAATTTCATTGGACAGGCTAAATAGCATATTGCAGATGGCAGAAAGGCTAGATAGAAATTTCTAAATAACAAAAAAATGTTAGGGAAAAGGAAAAGGATCTCAGTATCCCACTAAATCCTGGGACAACATTAATAGTCTATCATATACGTATGAGAAGTTCTAGGAGGAAAGCAGAAATATATAAAGAAATAATAGGAAAGTTCTCATATTCATTGAAAAAATTTTAACTTTGGATCAAGAAGCTTAGTCAACCTCTAGCAGGAAATACTTAACAGAAATTACTTCTAGTTACATCATGTCAAATTGCTAAAAACTAAGTAAAAGGCATCAAAAAATAGACTCTGAAAAAGACTCAATTCTGTCATATGTTCATATACTTCATATAAGTCTAGGAATTCAATAATTCATAATTTTATTTCACTTCTTAAAAGAACTTTATCATTTGCCATCAATAAAACACACATTTTATTTCCTCCACTGAAAGCTTTGAAAATTTTACACTGTCATGAATTCTACCTGTGTTGAGAAAAATGTTTATGGGATCAAAATGTATAAATGATTACATTTAATATTACCCTCCATATAGTAGCTAACTACATAAGAGAAAGTAGGTGATGCAGACATTAGAAAAGAGGCATTTTTATTTTTACGACTAAATGTTAAGAATGTATACTTAAGAAAGCCATGAAAATTCAATGGAAAGATTACTAGAGAAGAGTAAGTTAGAAAGGTGGCTAGCTGTAAAACTGTTATATGGAGGAGCCAGGGAGATGGCTCAGTGGAATAAGCACTTCTCTGGCAAGCGCAACAGCCTGAGTTCAATCCCTGGTTCTGCCAAAAACAAACAAAAAACTGTTACATGGAGACTGATGAATCTAACATAAGCCATATCTAATTACAAAATAAAAACTAGAAACAAACTGATGGACTATGAAAAACACAATGACTGACTATGAATGAAGAAAACCAGATATATAAGACATGTACACTAATTTTAGGATAGATGTAACCAATATTTTATGAATGCTAATTCTGCCTAAGTTCCTCAATTATTTTTAGAAGATTTCTTTGTTTTGCATTTAGTACAGGGCCTATAGGATCTCACTACACAGATCAGACCTGTAGCGATCCTCCTGTTTGAGCCTCCCAAACAGGCATGCACCACCAGGCCCAGTTTCAACTGCAATCTCAGTGTGCCCGGGGGGCGGGGGGCAGCACAGCAGCCCCTGTGTCTGCCTAAACAGGCACTTTAATCTACTGAGCTACCTGGCTGGCCCTATTTTTGGAAGATCTCAACCGTAGTACAATTGTTTTCAGAACCTGAGAGATGATACTAAAGTCTATCTGCAATAAAGTAACTCAAAATCTAGAAATGTTTTGAGAAATGGAAGAATCAGAAAAGCAAAGAGCTGACCAGCCCCTCTAGATTTTAAGTATTTTTTAATGATGCAAAAACTAATGTATTTAGTTCTAGACAAGGAATAAACAGACAAAAAATATATATACTGGAGAACTGTGAAATACACATCAGTTTAATATGTGATACAGATCATGCTTTCAACTAGCAAAGAAAGGTGAGAGCTGCCAGAATACTTCCAGGGTACTAAATGGTTTAAAGTTTTAAACATAAAAAACTCAGACATCAAGTTGGAGAAAAAAGATGGTGACATATTATTTATATATTCCACAAATATATAAAACATAATTTTACTAAACTAGATGTGAAATTGCAGAATGGAAAAAAAAAACAAACAAAGTTGACTGGCAAATTAAACCACAGAAAACTTAGAGAGCATGGATAAAGGTACATTTTATTATTATACAATGGGCTGTTAGAATCATTAAGTAAAAACAAAGAGTAGAAAGGCCAGTAGGGGTAAGACATGAGGCAGCTGCCTTCATATAAAAAAGTATATGCAAGTGTGTCTTTATGTGTCATGCAAATGTACATTTGCATGCAGATAAGACAAATGATAGGTGAAAATTAATCAAGTTGTCTATGGGAACAATAAACAATAAGGTAAATTTTACTTTTTATTCTGCAGTTTTCCATGTTACTTGTTTCTCATGAGTATGCACTGCTTTTATAATTCAAAAGTTAAACCCAACACACAATTCTGAAGGAAGACACTAGTAATATGCTGTTTGGGTCAATGCCTGTTCAGTTCTGTGGTTTCTTCTCTTATCTCTGACAGTATTACAGTTAAATTCAATTACGGAGTTAAGACATTTTTAAAAGCAGTGATTCACTAAAAATCCAATAAAATAAAAAGCAGCAAAACTCTGTAATATGGGAAGTTAAGCAAATACAGGTAGCTCAATTTTATTTAGGAACTTATTTTGCCGTTTTTAAATTGCTTTGAAAACATACAGGGAAAACAGGAAATGAGTTTTGCTATTTTCATTTTGAATCATTGAAGCTAAAACTAGAGTTCCTTGAAGAACTGCTTTCTCTTCACTCTCTTGGGGACTCTGGAATTAATCAACTCCTGTCTTCAAAGGCTTATGACTGACTTCCCACAGAGATACTTCTTTCTTACCTACAGCAGTTTTTCTTCCAGAAAACTAGACTCTCCTCTAAGGTAGCATCAAAACTAAAGGAGGCAGGCATGGGAGGGGAAGAGCACAAAAAAGAATTAAGATGTGTCATGTATATGTACAAATTCCCCATAAAAAAGTAATAATCATATACTATAAACATGTACTAATAAAAATGCACACATAATTCAAAGAAGAACGTTTAAAAGAGCAGCTCTACTAAATAAAGAAGCCACAAGGTAAAGAACAACAGTAATTAACAGGATTTTAATCTGAGTCTTTAGTAGAAATTATATAATATATTCTTCGTTTACAAACAATTTGTTCTACTCTTTTGGAAAAGAAGGTCACACTTAGGTTTTTGTGGGATAGAATTTCCCCACACAGTTTGCAAACTAAAGAAAATTTTTCCAAATGCTTCTGTTTATAAACCAAATTGTTTGCAAAAAGAAGCATTTGTGAGCTGAGGCATCATGTATAATTGCATAGTATTTTTCTTTGAAATCCACAATGAAGAAGGCTCTTTTTCCAGTGATCACAAGATAATTTTTTTCTAAAGAGTTAAGTATATTGGAATTCCAGTTATACATTTCAATTAGCATCTAAATGGTAATGGAAATAACCAATAGATGTACACAAACACATGATTTAATTGCCTCTATGATATAATATTACAAGGGTTATCAACTTAGTGTATTCGGTTTTCCATATCCATATACAAGCTCATAAAGTTTTTTAAAATAACTAAACGAATACACAAAAAAGAATGACAGTCAATGATTTACAAACATAGCATAGAACTGAAAGGCATTTTATAGGTTTTAAACTCATAGCACACTTAGCTCCCTTCTCCCTGACAATGGTGTTGCAAAAATTGGTTGCCAAAGATCGACCCTAGACCCATATTTCTCACAATGCATTAAAGTAAAATTGAAACAGATAAAAAATCTAACTATAAAAACAAAAACAATCAGCTGGAAGACAGAAAAAGTAAAACTATTAAAGACAAGGGTGCAGCTGAAGACTTTATGAACAAACTACGATTGCACAGGAAATACTACAAAGAACCAACAAGACAGGCCACATTAAAGTAAAAAAGCTTTTACACAGTGAAAGAAACCACCAACTGTGTGACAAAACAACCCACAGAATGGCAAAATTTTTTTCACAAGCTCCTACTTAGGCAACAAATATAAAAATTACTTTAAAACATTTTGACCCAAACTTCAAGATCCAATCCAAAATGGGGCATCTGAACTGAATAGATAGTTCTCAGATGAAGAATTACAAACAGCAAATAAATATATGAAAAAAGTCCACCACCACTGGTCACTTAAGAGATGCAAAGTAAAACACCATTGAGATTCTATCTCACTCTAGAAAGGACTAAGTTAAGTCCAGAAAAAAAATGGAGAAATCAACCAATAAATACTGGCAAGATTATAGGGAAAAAGGAATCCTTTTCTGTTGCTGGTGGGAATGTAAGTTGGTACAACTACTATGGAACTTCAGTATGGAACTTCCTCAAAAAACTAAAACTAGATGTTCCATTTGACCCAGTTGTGCCCTTTCTACGTATCTTCCTGAAAGAATTAAAAGCACCATACCAGTGACATATGCATACTCAGGTTTATAGCAGCACCATTTATAATAGCTAAGCCTTGGAAATAGCCCACATGCCCATCAACAGATGAAAGGATAAACAAAATGTGGTATTTATGTATAAGGGAGTAGTACTCTGCCATAAACAAGCATAAACTTAAGTCATTTTAGATAAATGGATGTATTTCAAGACTATAATATTAAATGAAAATAAATTAGACACAGAAGCATAAACATTGCATTGTCTTCCTTGTGTAAGAAAATCAAAGGGTATGGCATGTACAAATGAGAAGGGGAACAAGAAAGGGAAGAAAGTAAAAAGGACTTATAATAGCAAATACATACTAATAAACATAGAAATTAAAAAGTTAAGAATTTACTCATGTCTTGTCAAAAATTAAGCAGTCTCTTTTGAGAGACTGAAAACCAGAAAATTATTTTATTTTTTTTTAAGTTCACTATTTTAAAAATTCGTGTTTCTTTCTTATTTTCATTTTTAAAAATAGGGTAGTTAAAAAAGAATAAGGTGTTGTTATAGACTGAATTATGTTCCCCCAAGAGGTATGCTGAAGTTTTAATCCCCAATAGTTATGAACATGAGCTGCTTTGGAAACATTGGATTTTGTGGCTATAAACAAGTTGAGAAGAAGTTGTTTTGAATTAGGGCGAACCTTGATCCAATGTAACCGCCTTCTTAGAAGAAGCAAAGAGAAGCAGGCACAGGGAGGTGGCCATTCTATGAGGGCAGAGGCAAAGTGACTGACAGCACCAGGAGCCAAGTGGCAGACAGACAACAGCCCTTCTCTCCAGATATCAAAGAATATGTTCTTTGCTGACAACTAAATTTTGGACTTGTAACTTCCAGAATTGAGAGAGAATCTTCTATTAAGTCATCAAGTTTATTGTAACTTGTTACAACCAGCTAGGAAACTAATAGAATACTTTGTAATGAAAGTATTGAATCAGTTCATCAGACTAAATACAGATTTAATTAATGCACACATAAAAGATACCACACAAAAAATTTTCATCAAATCTCTCTTTCTTGTTAATGGAATATGTCTCTAATACAGGATAATATAAAGTTAAATTTTAAAATTTCAATGAATCTGTAGACTACTATTTCTTATAAAATTTGGAACTGACAGTTTTTATAAGACTTAGTTTAGCATTTATTGGTACAATGTTTCTATTGGTGATTTCTGAATAAATTATATTTCAACATTTTTAAATATGAACTTTAAATTAAAATGGAAAGGATACTTCAATTTGAATATCGTTTTCTAGCACAACAGGCATATGGGTAAAAAAAAATCTGGCATGGGTTCTCTCCTTCTACTAGCATCATGTCTTCTCACAAGACTTTTAGAATCAAACGATTCCTGGCCAAGAAGCAAAAGCAGAATCGCCCCATTCCTCAATGGATTCGTATGAAGACAGGTAATAAAATCAGGTACAACTCCAAGAGGAGACACTGGAGGAGGACCAAGCTAGGACTGCAAGGAGTTGCACGTGAGCTGCAACACGTTTACCCTCTGGGAGGTCACAAGACAATGTCATCTTTTAATTATGGTCAAGACAATACTGAAAAAAGTTTTAAAATAACCATTGCCTGGACAGTGGAATATACTTAATCAGGAATTTTATTTTTTTTCTGTGATCAGTATTAAGTCAATAAATTTTTGAAACCTTAAAAAAAAATCTGGCATGAATATCGACAAATTCATTATTCATTAGATGAGCTGAATATGCTATGAGAAAACTTGAAAAATTAATATCTAGGAATTTAAACATTTAACTTAGGTATCAGTTTAATTCTCAAAATTTCACGATTGTTGGCACTGAAATTTTAAAAATACACATACTGGGAATCAAATGTTAATTGCTCATGCTCACATGGCTACTGAATGGCACCACATGGTTCATCAGTTGGTCTTAACATTCTATGGATTTCTTCTCTTGGATACCAGGCTTATAGATAACACCTGCTCAGTTCTAATTGCCTTTCTTACCCCTCAAAAGTTTTATTATTATTACTTTCAAACAATTCTAAGGCTGAAGGAAATAAATTAGAAATATAAATATTGTGGCTTATTAATGACTAATCAGACTGAATGAAATTAGTAAAAGAATAAATATAATCCTGGTGGTTTTTGTTTTCATGAATTTAGGGTCTATAGGATGTATAGACAGCACTCCTAGTGATTCTCCTGTTTTTAGCCTCCCAAGTGCTGGGATTACAGGCATGCGCCATCATGCCCAGTCTCAACTGCTGTCTGGGCGCACTCTCGGGGTAGAGCTGGCAAGGCAGGCTGAGGATGGAACCTCAGGCCCCTGAGTCTGCCTAAGCAGGCACTTTTAATCCACTGAGCTGTCTGGCTGGCCCTAGGCCTGGTTTGTAATAATGTAGAAGAAATAGAAATTAATCTTTAAAGATGTGCAGTGGCTAAAAAAGTAATACAAAGTAAGATATGCAATGTGGATGAGTCAGAAAGAAAATGTTAGAAAAGTAAATCAGATGCTATATTGAAGAAACTTTCAGTAAGCTACAGAAGCAAGATCTGTGGGAACTCATTCCCTGTAGACTCTACCCAAGATCTATTGGTACTTGAAAAGTGGTAAAGTTTTAATAGTTTTAAAAATTATGATGCTGTGGGTAGTGGTGTATGTAATTAACTCTAGCACTATAGGGGGCTGAGGCAGTAGGACTGCAACTTAGTAAGATTCAAAACAAAAGAAAAAGAAAAAAGAGAGAGGGAGACAGGGAAGGAGGGATGGAAAGGAACTGAAGAAGCACAAGGTGTGTGTGTGGATAGCTGGGACTGTAGAGGGTAGGCAATGGCTTCAATCACTTGTACTACAAAACAAAAGAGGATATAACAAGCCAAGAAAACCTTTAAAAAATATTTAAAAGTGTGATTCTGAAGAAAGAAATTTTACAAAGGTATTTAATAAAAACATATAAAAGGTAAAGAATTCCCTGTTCCTGAGACCTGTTACATTAGACTGGATTACTGAAGGACATGGTGGACTCTATTCTTGAAGATCTATATGCCCAGCAGACAAGGAATATCAGCAGTTCAAAAAACAGAAAGGTTAGGTGCCTGTCAAAGGCAGCAGTGGGTAGCACCTGCATGATCTGATAAAGCCTGGGCAGTATATACTGACATTCCGGTTTAGGTGTGACGCAAGGGCAACACAGCCACTTCTTTTTGGTGATTATAATTTGCTATCCAAAATGTTACAGAATAGAAAGTAATTAGATGAAATATTCTCCAACAGAAAAGCAAGAATTCGTTTCAATTCTAAATGCTGAAAAATAACTGTAAATCGACACACTGGGCTTTTAAAACACCTATGATCTCTTTAAAAAGCACTTCTGTATGTATGACTTAAGAAGTGGTCATGATTACTCAATGACCTTAAGCTTGAGTTCTATTAATACTAACCAAAAAATTCTGATCTTATCTACTATTTCTGTATGGGTATAAAATCCTTTTAAAAATTCAGTTGCAGTGTGTTCAACTGAGTTTATTATTTTTTTGTGGTACAGGGGAGAAAATTCAGGACCTTGCACCTGCCAGGCAGGTGCTTATGTCACTGAGCTATCTCCAAGGCCCTGTATCTTGAAGTTTATATTTTATTCAAGGTCAGTGAGGACTCAGGACATAGGAGAACCTGTACTGTAACATCATGTAACTCAGTAGTGTCCCACATTTTCTAATCAAGGAGATTAAGGCCCCACAGAGGAAAGTGATGCAGAGTGTACCTGAGGAGAGTCTCCTGGAGAGAAAACATTCTCTCAGGCTTTCACAGAAAGCAAATTGGTCAAGCAATGCCCATGACTCATCCACATGGCTGACACTGACAAAATGTCTACAAACTGCAGTATAGGGTTTCAGGATAAATCCTGAAGGGATTTGACTGACCTTGTCAGATACAAAAGTTACATTTCTTATTATATAGGTCTTGTTTTACCTTGGTCTTAACCATCCAGCAGAAAAGTATAACAGTGAAGTATAGGAGTAAAGTATATTAATATATTGAGCCATAAAAGGCTCAAGTCAACAACTTCTGACATTGCCAATCTTATGGAAAACCCACTACTATTATGGACTACTGGACTATGAGTATTTTGCTGAATTCATGCATCTACAATATTTAAATGATAATGGAATACCCTTCTCTGACAAAACTAAACAAAAAAAGGGGATACAAATGAAGGACTATTTTATATCTGTATATTCAAAATAGGATAGATATAGAGCTACTTTCTCTTAATTCAATGTGGTAGAAAGATTTGTTTGTGGGCAGGACATCATGTCTGCATCTTTTACTATGAATAACCACTAAGAAGACAATAATATGCAATGTAGTAATTATGAAAACTGTTCTACTAATCAGTTTTGAAACTGTCTCATTGCTATTTATTTCTCAACAAAATTATTTTTAAAAAACTTTATATTTTACTTCGTTTTTCTCTACATAAGTTTTTTTTACCAATGCAATCAAGGTGGTAGATTTCTTATGATTTTTTCTTTTTTCTTTTTAACTATGGCAAATTTTTTTCTAAGCAAAACTTCACTTTAAAAGATAATGTTAATTCATTCAAATTGTGGTCCATAATCCTTGTCCAAAAATGCTTCCAGAAGCATTAGTAGCTGCCATGAAATTAAGTAAAAATTCAATGAAATCTAATGTGTTCCAAAATGTTGGGAAGATGTCCCTTTATATGCTTTATAACCTTATATTTTATAGGTCTCCCGTAATAAAAAAAAAATTATTAAAAATAAATGTGAAAGATATGCTGGAATTATTGAAACAACAAAATAATTAAACAGCACGGATGATGCTAAGATAAATGGAAAATAATTTATTCACTATTTTGCAGTTATGCGAGATGTATATACACAATCAACTTTTTACAGGCACTTAGTTCCTGTTAATTAAAGGCTCAATTTTTATTAGAGATTTAATGCTGTCTTATTCTGTATAAAATTGCAGGCAAGGGCAAAGCATTTTAATGTAATTTCTGACATGCAACAGTGCTAAAAAGAAAAAGACACTCACCAGAGATTTTTACTCCTTGAAAAACCAAGATAATTCTGTTTCTACATAGTTAACAGCAGAAAGCTTGTGACACAAATATTTCATAACTTGCCTCCAAAACGTTGTTGACATCCTCTGTGGCCATCTGCCAATGTGGTTATTCCTCTGTGTTTGATGGAATTACAGAAGTATTAGGATTCTGTGGGCTGATGAAAAATAGTCTGTGCTCTTGGTTTCTGGTATTTATTTACTTGGTTCTGTTAAAAAGGAAACAAAGAAAATTTACCACGAAAATCAGTTATTCTGTGTATTATGTTAGATTCCTATTTAAGAAAAAATTTTTCTTAAAAATGAGGTCTTTATGAAATGTCATTTAGAGTCACATGTTAAAGTCTAACACACATGATTACTAAATTTCTGACAGGAGCCAGGGAGAAGGCTCAGGGGAATAACCACTTCCCTGGCAAGTGCAAGGGCTTGAGTTCAATTCCCGGTTCTGCCACCCCCCCAGAAAAAATTCTGACAACATGCTAAAAAAGAAAGAACTGTACCAACTGAATTAAAGTGCTGTAGTTTGAACTATAGGAAACTGAAATCCAGAGAGGCTAAACAACGCAACCAGTATTATAGTAAGTTCACAGCAGACTCAGCCTGAGAAATGAACTATTGTTCCAAATTTGGGGATTGTTTCCTCTGTCTCTGAACAGATAGAATCAGGTCTTTGAGAAGAGAGTGGAAAGAGCATTAAAATGACCAAGCTAATTTCTCTAATACGTGACCTTGGTGTTCTTCTCAAACATACTAAGCATTTTTTGGTTTAGATCTTTGACCATGGTCTTTCTTTAGACTCAGAACACTAACTCACTCAGTCATGTCTGTTCACATCACCAACACACTGTTTTTGTTAAGAACTCTGCGTGGCAAGCTTCTTGAATCAGAAGCTCACAGAGATTTCTCATCATTCTAGCTAAGCAACCTCCTCCTCCAACATTTATCCTCCTCCCTACTGGCCATCATGTCTATCAGTGTGTGCTTCATTTCCATTCATGGTACTTTTAATTCCTATAGGTTATGTAAGAAATTAACCATTTAATTATAGTCTCTTTGAGGCCCAGATATATTTCAGAGTTAATTTTCGAGCTTTCAAAGGTTATTATAACTTTATATACTGTAACTATTTAACATTGTCCCTGCCTCTATCTGAGAGGTCGGGGACAGTACACTAAAACCAAATATAGGTGCCGGCCAAACAGCTGAGTGAATTAAAGCACCTGCTTAGGCAGATGCAGGGACTCAGAGTTCGATACCCAGGGCAGGCTGAAGTGGGGATTGAGACTGGGTGTGGTAGTGCCTGCTGTAATCCTAGCACTTTAGAGGCTGCAAACAGGAAGATCACTAAGAGTCCAATCTATGCAGTGAGACCCTGTACACACTGTACACCCTTGTCTTAAATACAACAATAATAAATACAATAAAAACCAATGTTAAAACCAAATAAACCCTGTTGCTACATATTTTTATTCTAAGAAGGGTTTTTAAAGAAATGAGTGTAAGTACCCTTATAGACTATAGGTGAGCTACAAGATTAAGGCTAGGATTTAGTACTTTATGAATAACAATGTTTTGGTTTCAGAGTTTTTTGACATATTTCAGAATTTTTTTTTCCTGTAGGCCAGTCCTAGAAGATAATTATACTGAATAATACTGATTTAAGTAAATGAATGAAGATTTCTGTAGGGATGTTTTTACACTTTGGCATTTTAAACAAACTTTGAATTATTCTTAAATGGCTGGGGAGATGGCTCAGTAGAATAAGCACTTCCCTGGAAGGTGCAAGGCCCTGAGTTCAATCCCCACTTCCAAAAAAAAGAAAATAACTCTTAAAAAGCTTCTTAAAATGTTTTATAATGAACCACTGAAGGCAGATGGATAGGAAAAAAATAATCGAGTATTTACATAAAGCTATAGGAAGCAATACTGGAGCTGTGCGATAGAGGATGAAGAGTTCTATGGAATTCTCCATAATTCTGGAGAACTAGGTTTGCTTCTTTGCATCTCTCTATGCATCTACTCTGTCACTCATCTATCCATTCTCCATTCATCCTTTGTCTCAGACAATTCACTATTTTGCTTAATTCATTACCTATAAAATAAGAGAGCAATATTTAATGATCTGTAACAGTTCCAACACTTAGAAACTGTGGGCTATTCCCAATCTAATCTGATTATGAAAGGTTAACTAGTCTGAAAGATGCATAATCTTGTTTACTGCTTCTACAATGAAAATAACAGACTATCTTTTTAATAAAACTTATACACATTTGATTCCAATGGAAGGATATACCTACCAAGTATTTTTTGTTATAGCTTTACAACACTGAATGTTTGTATATTTCACATATTATCTCTAAAACAACATTTATTGAGCATGTGCTGTATGCCAGAAACTATGTATTTACACATACTAACATAATATCTATTCCATTCAGTACTAGTAGTACTTGCTATGCTTGTGGTAGATTAGGTAACTATTTTACTCACAGTGTCTCATGCTTAGCTTTGTCTTGGCCATTTGATTTCCTTTGGCCAATAGAATAATATGGGGTGCGAGTAAGCCCTGAGATATGCTTGAGTAGTTGAGCTTGTTTCCCAGAAAACTGAGGAAAAAAAGTTTCAGGTGTCTGTTGGTCAAAGGAAGATGACAGCATTAGTATATACCTAGACCTACCTTGTCATGAAGTCAAATTCAGTGGAACTCACCCTGTAGGAGACCTACTCCTGCTGATGGGCAAATGCCTAAGAATAAAGATCCATTATATGTCAACAAGATTTTTGTTTATTTTGCAGAAATTCACTCCACTTTTATATACAATACAAATAAGGGGACCAGAGAGATAGCTCAATGGAATAAGCACTTCCCTGGGAAGTGCAAGGGCCTGAGTTCAATCCCTGGTTCCACAAAATAATAATAATAATAATAATAATAATAATAATAATAATAATAATAATAATTTAAAAATGAGTTGAGGAAATAGCTCAGTGGAATAAGTGCTTCCCTGGCAAGCACAGGGCCTGAGTTCAATCCCCACAAACAAAACAAAAACAATACAAATAAGGCAGAGAGACTGGGTAGCCAACACAGAACTGCAAACAAAGCCCATGCTGGTGTGGCTCAAAAGCTCACAAGTCCAACTCCTCTCTTAACGAATACTGACTACACTATAATTGGTACAGTAAGTGATATTAAACAGTGTATTAGAATTCCAGTGGTTGATAAGTAGTTTTTGTGGAACTGGGGACTGAACTCAAAGGGGACTTCCCTTGCGCTTACCAGGGAAGTGCTTATTCTATTGAGCCATCTCCCTGGCCCCTTGACAAGTAGTTTTTAATGGATAAAGATGCCTTATAATTTGGAATAAAATTTTTATCTTGAGAAGGGATTTATAGGTCCATATAATAAGATATATCATGAGGTTGCCTCCCAGCTCAACTGGATGCTAAATAGTGTCCCTCAGTGCTGACTGTTCTTATTATAGTTCCAATCATAGTCTCAGTTTACCAATTCAGGCATGAATCTATAATTCAAGATGTCACCTTTCTCTAACAGCATTTTCATATTTGGACCTAATATTGGGAGCTTCCAAACATGGCTTCACTCTGGAGAAAGCTGATATCCCCAGATCTATTAGTGCTCCTTTTCCCCTCACCTATCAGTTCCATAAGAGCTCACGTTGCCCAGGGTTCCCTTTCTGTATAACTTGATTCAAATCTATTTTTCTTGTTGTAACCAAAAGAAATTTACCAAATGGCTTAAAAAATTCAGGGTTTATACATATTTTTAGACTGTAGAGGAAGGATTTCATAGAGATCAAAAAAAGAGTTGCATTTGTTTTACATCGTCAAAAACTAATTTTTGGTTTAGAGGTATTTATGGTGTATCTCTTAAGAGTAGTCATTTTGTTTTTTTTTTAAAAAACAAGACCCATAGACTTTCAAGGGTTTCTGTAAAGTTAAAATTGACTTTCTTTGTAATACTACATGTTTCATTTATGTATTTAAAATACTTTATTTATAATGACCTTCTCATATCCCAATGACTTCGTGCAAGTCAAGTGAATACATGGAATTATTTGTATCATTGATTTGCTCAGAAACTATGAGAGTTAAATTTCAACTGTTTTGGAAAATGGGGTATTACAGGGACAATAAAAAGTCTGTGCTTCATACTGCAGTGATAAGAATATACACAATATAGGATGAGAACTTTTATAGTATTTCTAGTAGTAAACCAGATATTTCTATTACAGTTAAATAGTTGTTAAAAATGAGAATAAAGAAGGGAAAATGCCTAGGAACATTGATACACAATTTTTAGTCTAAACATAGACTTCAAAAGTGATACATTAACATATGAATTGCCTTAACCTGCATGTAGAATTCAAGAACAATATATCAACATATATATAGAAAATAAACCTAGCCAAAAAATCGAAAACCTCTATAATGAACACTATAGTACTGTGAAAAAAAAGAAATTGATGAGGACATCAGAAAATGGAAAGGCATCTCCTATTCCTAGATACCAAAACCAATATTGTCAAAATGGCCATACATTCAAACTGAAATATAGGCTTAATGCAATTCCAATGAAAGTATCAACACCATTCTTCACAGAGCTGGAGGAAACAATCCAAAAATTCATGTGGAGCTAGGGAAGCCCATAATAGCAAAACTAATCTTGGGCAACAAGATCAAAGCAGCAAGTATAAGAATTCTAGTTATCACCTTATAGTATGAGCAACATTAATAAAAATAGCTTGGTACTAGCACAAAAAGACACACAGATAAATGGGACAGAGAGGATATTGAAATAAGCCTATGCACATTCAGCCATCTGATCATTGACAAAGGAGCCAAAAGCAAATGCATAGAGAAAAGACAGTATTTTTAACAAATGGTATTAGGAAAATTGGCTATTCAGAAAAATGTATCTAGACTTGTATCTCTTATCATGAACTAAAACAAAGAAAAGGTATAGACATTAGAATAACCTACTGTCACAGAAAAGGTAAAGTATTTGAAGACATAGGTAGAGGGAAGGACTTTATAAACAGAACTCCAATTATATAAGTAATAATATAAAAAAATCAATAAATGATATCATACCAAATTAAAAACTTTCTACATAGCAAACAAAAGAGTAAAGAGATACCCTGTAGAATAGGAGAACTTTCTGCCAGCTGTTCTTCAGACAGAGGACTAATACCTAGAATACGTGAAGAAAACTAATTACTCAAATAAAAGAGTCAAAACATAGCTACTAACATCAGTAGATACTATATATCCCAGAAGAAGTACAAATATTTACAAGAACCTGGAAAACTACTCAGTATCTATGCCTATCTCACTTACTCTTCACTTGTTGCTGGGACAAAAAACCTGACACCCAAAATAAAGGAGGGAAAGGTTTTTATAGCTCAGTTACTAGAGGTTTCTGGCCATAGTCAATTGGCTCTAAGACAGAGTGGTGAGTGGCAGAAAGTAGCCTTTCATGGTGGCAGCAAAGAGCAGAGAGAAAAAGGGAGGAGTAACAGCAACAGAGAGCAAGTTTGACTCCTGTGTGTTGCACTGAGGCAGGCTATCAGCCTCAGGCTGGTTGTAGCACTCACACCCATAATCCCAGCATATACATAAATAAATCCAGCAATACTCAAACCAGTAATCTCACCTCTGAATCATGAATTCATCACAAACTCCAGAAGCAGCCCCATGACTGTATGAGGTTCTGGAGGGACAACTAGACTCAAAGTACAGCAATGGCCTTTGGAGAAAGGTAAAGTGTAACAATACTGAAATTTCACTTTACTAAAGAAACAATGGTTATCATTAATAATTCAAATGACAAGAAATGTTGACATTGGGATATAAGTAACTGTCTTCACTCTTGGTGGGAATGAAAACTAGTGCCACCTCTATGGAAATCAGTATGGAGATTCCACAAACACCAAAAATAGAAATTACCTTTGTTCTAGCTCTATTTCCTCAGGTTTACTTATGGTAAAAATGAAGATGTCATAACATAATGAGACACATTGGGCTCGATCCCTGGTACTGTTTTTTTTTTTTTTTTTTTTTTTTTTTTTTTTTTTTTTTTTTTCGATCCCTGGTACTGTTGTAGGCAGCTGATTTAGACAGAAATAGTATAAGCAGACAGGGACAGGTCCAAAAGGAGACAAGATGGAAGACAAGGTGACTTTGTAATTTCGAAAGAGATAGACACTCCTCCAATGGGCCAGACCTAAAGACCAAGACGAAAGAGGAAACAGCAACATATTTTCCTAGGGAGGGGCATTAGGGATTGATATTCAAAATAGGTATCAAAAACCTTGAAAGAGCACAAATGTCACTAGCCTGACCCCCAACAGGAAGCGACCCTGTCCAATATTCATGCCCACTTGCTATGTGACTGCTTCTCCATTTGGTACTGGATTTAATCAATTTTACCTGAGCAATGATGCTTGTAATGTCACTGGTTGACCACAGTTTTGTCCCACCTCATGCCCACCTAAGTGAGTTCCCATGTTCTCCATCATCTTAGGTCCAACCTCACCTCATGGTTTTACTCTATAAAAGTCCCTGGAAGTCACAGCTTCCTGGGGACCACCAGCTCAGGCCCCCACTCCTGTCCCTCTCCAGAACAGGAGCTTTCTTTCTCAATAAATATATTCTGCTCATAACCTCCACTTGTTCCTAAAATTAATTCTTTGGTTTTAGAAAAAACAATCTTGTCTCAGGTACTTTTTAGGTTGGCAGATCAGTTTTTCTCCCTGTGTCATTTGAGGTTCCCTGTATAGAGTACCACATGCCATGCTGGCCCTGCACAGGGCTAGCTACCAAAACTGGTGGCACACGCCTGTAATCCCTGAGCTGCTGTGTAGTGAGACGCTGTACCACATAAATAAATAATTAAAATTTTAATGCTACACACATCCATGTACAGAGCAGCATAACTTATAAATAGCTAAATATTTGAAAGGGTCTGTGTCCATCAACAGATGAATAAAGAAAATGCATGCATAGATAATGAAGTAATAACTTAGCCTGTGTCAGCTACTTTTCTCTCACTGCTGGGACAAAATACCCAACACCCAAAACGAAGGAAGGAAAAGTTTATTTAGCTCACAGTCAGTGGAGGTTTCAGTCCATACTCAGCTGGCTCCAAAGTAGAATGGCACAGGGCGGACAACAACCTTTAACAGCTGCAGCAAAGCGGGAGGCAGCAGTTCAGTCAGCTGACTAGCTTCTTTCCCCTCCTTATCTTATAATGCAGAGTATCTGCCCCAGGGCACTCACACCCATAATCCCAGCCCCTATCACGAATCAATCACAAAATCTGTAAGTCCATCCCATAACTGCAAGATGCTTTGGAGGGACTACTAGATACAAATGATAACACAGCCATGAAGAGAATTAGAGTCATTTGTATGACAATGGATTCACCTTGAGGCCATGTCAAGTAAAAAGATATCACAAAAAAGAAAGCTAAATATCACATGTATTTTCTTCTGTAAGAAACTCAAAGCTCTGTGATAGTGTTTTTGTTTTTTTATTTTATTTTAGGGAAAGTTCTATAGGGTGTTCAGGGTCTCACTACTAGATCTGACTCATGGTGATCCACCTGTTTACAGCCTCCTGAGAGCTGGATTATAGGCATGGGCCACTGCACCTAGTCACAACTGTCATCTCAGAGCTGCCCCCCCCCCCAGCGGGGCCAGCATGGTAAGACACTTTTTTAAAAAACATATCTCATATATGAAATATATGGAGTTAGAAAGATTAGTTGTTGCTGAGGGTGAAAATAGAGGCGAATGGGGTAGGGAATGGTGTAGGTTTCTTTTCTGGGTAATGTATATTATACAATTGAACACTGGTAAACAAATAACACTGTGATAAAACGACTGATTTTATAATTTGAAATAGTAAATTTCCTGGCATATAAATTACATTGCAATAAAATTGTTATTAAGTGCTTTAAATAAAAATTCACAGAATTGTTTTTGCCCTTCTGGGTCTCTTCTTACTCAGAAGATCTTCAGAATTTTCCTCTGGATATGTGAGGAATGTTGGTATTTTGATTGAGGCTGTATCACATGTACGTGTCACTTTGGAGTATAAGCACTGTAACAATATGGGTCCTTAGTATCTAGGAACAGAGGTTATTGTCCCATTTGAATCTCTTCTAGTAGTGGAGGTCTTTCACTTGCTTAGTTAGGTTAATTCACATTTGATTTTTCTTGATGCTATCAAGAATGGTATTATTTTTCTAATTCCTTTGTCAATGAATAAGTTAGTGGTTTATAGAAACACTACTATTTTTTGTGTGTTGATTTTGTATCCTGCAACACTCCTAAATTTGCATATTATTCTATAATTCTTTTATAAATTTTTTAATGTGACATTTTTCTTTTTTTTTTGCGGAACCGGGGATTGAACTCAGGCCCTTGCGCTTGCCAAGGAAGCGCTTATTCCACTGAGCCATCTCCCCAGCCCCAAATTTTTTAGGGTCCTTTATATAAATAATCATGCCATCTGCAAATAATGATTTGATTTCCTCCTTTCTTGTAATTACCTCTTTTATCTCTCTCATTTGCCTAATTGCTCTGGCTGATGTTTCAAGTACTTGGTTGAACAAGAGCAGTGATAGTGGACATTCTTCTGATTTTCAGCTTTTTTGTTTAAAATAATTTTGGCCACTAGTTTCTAATAAGTAGGTTTTATAGGATGGAGATATGGTCCTTTTATACCAATTTTCATCAGTTTTTGCCAGAAGGTGTTAGATATTGTCAAAAGCTTCTTCTGCATTGATTGACAGATGATGTGATGTTTGTACTTGTTTCTATTTAGTGTATTACATTTATTGATTTGTGTGTGCAGAATCATCCATACAGTCCTAGAATAAAACATACTTAATCATGGTACGATCCTGTTGTTTTATCTGCTAGTATCTTATGAGGATTTTTGCACCTACGCACATTAAAGAGACTGGTTAGTAGTTTTCTTTTTAAGTTGCGCCACGGGGTGCTTTGGGGATCTGAGTTATGCTGGCTTCTCCTAGTAGCAATCCAGGGCCTTTCCTAATAGGTAAAAATTCTAACACTGCCTCAGTTTCACTGCTTCTTATTGGTCTGTTCAGAATTTTTATATCTTCTGGATTCTGTTTTGGCAATCTGTAAATGTCTAGGAATCTGTTCACTTTAAGATTTTCTAAATCATTAGAATATTAATTTTCACAGCAGTTACCAGGAACTTTCTGATTTTGGTAGCCTCTCTTACAATTCCTTTTTTCCATTTCTAAATGCATTGCTGAGGGTCATTTCCTTTTTTTTTTTTTTTTTGTTTAAATCTGCTATGAATTGATCTTGTTTATTCTTTAAAAGAATTAGCTGTTTGAGTCTCTCCTTTCTCTAATCATTGTTAGTTTCTACAGATTTGTGGCCTCTTTTCTAGACTTTTTATTGTTTCAATGGTTTATTCTTCTGTTTAATTCCTCTCACTCAGGCATTCATACTTGGCTATACCCACAGAACTTTTAAAATTTTGTCATTTTAAATCGGAGCCTTGATAAATTGTGAAGTTATCCAGGCTTGGCTCATACTTACAATCCTGCCTCAGCTTCCTAGAATGCTGGGATTATAGAAATGTGCCACCATATCTAGCTTTATTTTGGTCAGGCAGTGTGAAATCTCTATATTTTTCTATCTCTGAAACAAATCTATATAAAATAACACACTATGTGTACATATTAGAAATTAAAATGTACAGTACAAAATACTGTGATCAAATAATATTTGTTAGACTCCTTAAGTTCACATTAGAATTTCAGTTGAAAATGGAAAGAAATAAAAAACTAATAACATCCTTTAGTAGGCAATAGTTTTAACTTTATATTCAGTATTTTCAGTCTGCTATAAGAGGATACTTCAAACTATAAACTTTTTAAGCAGTAGAAATTTATTACCAGTGATTTTGGAGTCTCTAGAATCAGCAGAGTCAATGCTTGAAGAGAATCTGCTCTCAGAAATGATGCTCCCTATGTGAATCATGTGGTAGAAAGGAAAACAAGCTCCACTGGGTCTGTACAAACAGACATTTAAGCAATCATAAAGGATTCTGAATTCATAATTTGATTATTTTACAAAAGCTGACCTCTCAGTAATACTGTGTGTAAAATTACATTTCAATATAAGAATTTTATTGGAAAAAAAAATTTCAACTATAGCATTAATAGGTGAAATAAATAAGCAAAATCCCAAACGGAAGTGTGTTTTTGTGTATAACATGTATTTTTGAAATGCAAATAGGGCCGGTCAAGTAGCTCAACGGATTAAAGCATTTGTTTAGGCAAACGTAGAAAGAAAGAAAGACAGAAAGAAAATAAATTCAACTAGATAGACATTTAAAGTTAATATAATGACCTGGAAAATGTAATTTAGAAACTCCATATACAAAGTAATATCAAATGCAAAAGTTACAGCATATTATGCAATGTTACTGAAAAGTAACAACAAAGGTTGAAAACATATTTGGATTTGAAAAAATTTCGTATAAAGATTTTTTTTTTGTACCGGGAAATGAACTCAGACCCTTGCTCTTGCCAGAGAAGTGCTTATTCTACTGAGCCACCTCCCTGGCCCTGTATAAAGATGTTTAATAAACTCCATGCAGAAATATAAATGGACAAGTGATTAAACTTAATTAGTTTCAAATAAATGTCTATTATTATAATTTACAGAACACAAATACTTGAGACATTTTTAATTTTAAATTCATGGAAATATCTGCTTTCTTATTAAAAGCTCAGTTTTACATTTTCTAAGCAAAATAATACTAAAAAGAGAGAAGTTAAGGAATGTATCACTCATATATGTAAGCAGTCCTGGAATTTGAAAACAAGAGTCAAAAATGTTTACAGGAGATTTCAGAATAATCATAGAAGAGGGAGAACTACCCGCTCAGCCCCCCTTCAGTCCCTCTCTGGGACAGTTTTCTTTCCCAAAATAAATAAATAAATAAATAAATAAATAAATAAATAAATAAATTTTCTTTCCTTCAATAAACAAACATATATGAATAATCATAGAAGAATAATCACTATATCAAACAGGAACTGAGCATACAGTGAGATTATGGAATTATTTCTAGTCACACATTTTACCTAAAACAAGTACAGTATTTATCGCTTGCCTGTGGGCCCAGTACTCTGGGAGGATAACAAATTCAAGTACAGTCAGGCCAGGTGACCTTGTCTCATAATTTTGAAAAAAAAAACAACCAAAAAACAAAAAAAAACTGGTGATGTGAGTATTACAAAGGCCCTGGGTTCAGCTGTCATTACTGAGGGAAGAAAGCAATCATGTAACTTCAGGCCCATTATAGCAGGTACATAGCTGCATCAAAAACGAAGTACAGTGTCCTTATTTAGTATTGTCAAGATTGCATGTTTACAAAGTATATACATTCAATTAATGAATAGAGTATAAAAAGGTCTTTAAAAATAATTATCAGTTTTAGAATATTTTCAAGTACTGTAAACAGGTATTAAAATATATTTGGGTACTATCAGGTGAAAAATAAGCAGATTTAACAACTGGCAAGAATAAAGTATACTTTACATACAGTTTCACCTTCTCATCTTTCCTTCTGGCATGGTCATTCTTTGCTTTTCCCATTTTCTAAATGCTCTTCATATTTGACACTTGGAATAAGCCCCCAAAGTTTCATAAAATGCTATTCTATGCATTTGGTTCACAGTAATCCAAACCTTTTAGGGACTGTGCTTAAGTATACTACTTATTTAAAACTCGGAAGGGAGCAACAAGCAAACTGATTTTCCTCTCACAGGAATAAATGGTTTCATAATTATTTTCAAACTCTTGTTTCATTTATTAAATTATTTTGCATTATTGGTAAATTAACAAAACATGTAAGGATATAAAAAACAGAAGTGCCATCTTTTCTCTTTACAGATAAACACTACCAACAATTTCTGCACCTCTTTTTTTTTTTTTTTGCGGAACTGGGGATTGAACTCAGGCCCTTGTGCTTACCAGGCAAGCACTTGTTCTACTGAGCTGTCTCCCCCATCCCTGTACCTCTCTTTCTACAAGTGTTACACACCAGTTTTACAACTCCTGTGAATAAACCTAGTAAATGGGAGTTTTTCTGACTTTAGAAAGGTAATCCACTAAATTTACTATATACTAATAAAGGCCAATAGTATATAAGGAGCAAATCATAATTAATAATTCTGTAGTGAATATTTACCTTTTGGTATAAACAAAGAATATGAATAGCTATTAAATTTATTTATTCGATGAAAAATTGAAACATCATCTAACAATAAGAGAATAACAGTTATTATTACATTGTACATCATTAATCCCTATGTAGTTACTAACAGCTGCACATGTTGGTGGATGCCTGTAATTTCAGCACTCCAGAGGCAGGAGGGCTACTGGGAGTTTAAGGCCAGCCTAGGATATAGTGAGTTCAAGGCCAGCCTGATTGTCCCAATCCCCCTCCAAAAACTCCCCCAAAAGTAGTTACTTGGTACAAGACGGGCCAAAAATTTTCTCAGAAAAAAGAAACAGTAACAAACTTATTTTTGAAGAAAGATAAAATCTGAGTATAAACAAAATATATTAGAAATTATATTAATTTTTTCCCTTTCGTGTTTTAAGATAATGGTGCTATGTAGTTCAGGGGGTCCTCAAATTCCGCCTCCCAAATATTGGGATTAGAGGCTTTTTTTGTTTTTTTGGCGGAACCTGGGATTGAACTCTGGCCCTTGCCCTTGCCAGGGAAGCACTTATTCCACTGAGCCATCTCCCTGGCCTCTTAAGAGACCTTTGCTATCACCCACAGCTGAGATAATTTTAAAAACAATGAGATACACAATTTGTGGAAGTTTCAAAATCTCTCCCTACTGCATAGTTATCTCTCTTAAATTTGTTCCTTTATTTGTACGTCAAGTATTTATCATACAAGAGAAAACATATGATGTTTGAGTTTATGCATCAGACTTATTTCTCTCATGTTCTCAAGTTGCATCCATTTACCTACAAATGCTTCAAATTTATCTTTAGGGCAGTGTGGCACTCTATTGTGCATAAGTTCACTTTCCTTCCACTCACCTATTGATGGACATACATGCTGTTTCCAAGATTGCGGTATTATTATGGGGTCTGCATGTATCCCTGTAATGATTTTAACTTTCTTGAAAGGATGTCTAGGAGGGGCCGGGGAGATGGCTCAATAGAATAACATCCCTGGCAAGCTTAAGGGTCTGAGTTCAATCCCCAGTTCTGCCCAAAAAAACAAAAACAGAAACAGAAAAACAACAACAAATGATGTCTAGGAGGGGGAGAGCTGGGTCAAATGGGGTTTCTACTATTTGTTTTGTGAGGACTCTCCACAGCAATTTCCATAGTAGTTGTATTTGCTTACATTCCCATCAACAATGTAGTGGAGTTGCTTTTTTCCTACTTGCTCACTAGCATTTGATATTATTAGGGTCTTTGACAGAAGCCATTCATTCTGGAGTAAAATGGTATCTAAGTGTAGTTTTGTGAGTTTTATTTTATTTTTAATGTATTTAGTACAGTATACAGGGTCTCACTACACAGACCAGAATCATTGTGATCCTTCTTATTTTTCAGCTTCCCTAGAACTGGACTTCAGGTTTGTACCACCACACCCAGTCTGGATTACTGAGAGAACAGGGGGAGGGCCCGCATGGCATGCAGGGGGATTGAACCCTGGTCCCTGAGTCTGCCTAAATAGGCAATTTAACCCTCTGAGCTATCTGGCCTGCCCTTTTAAGTGTATACTCCCCTCCCCCAGAACCGGAGATTGAACTCATGCCCTTACCCTTGGCAGGCAAGCACTTTATTCTACTGAGCTATCTACCCGGCCTCTAAGAGTAGTTTTAATTTGCATTCCTCTGATGGCTAGTAATGATGAGCATGTTTCTCATCTTCATTGGCCATTTGTACTTCTGCTGAGAACGGTCTGTTCATTTTAGTTGCCTAATTATGTTCTTTTTCTTTGCTTTTGGAGACAGAGACTTGTTATGTAATTCAGGGTGGCCTTGCATTCACAATGTAGCCCAGGTGGGCCTCAAACTCACAGCAATCTCCCTGAGTCAGCCTCCTAAGTGCTAGGATTATCACCACACCTGCACGTATACACGCATGTATATATTCTTTTTTTTTTTTTTTTTTTTTTTTGGTGGGACTGGGGATTGAACTCAGGACCATGCACTTGCCAGGGAAATGCTTATTCCACTGAGCTATTTCCCTGTTAGTAATTTGTCCTTGGGATAGTTGGCAAAACATTTCCCATTCCATAGATATCTTCATTCTGCTGTTTGTTTGCATTATTGTACAGAAGGCTTTTCAAAAACCAAACCAAAGTCTTTTCAATTTGATAGGATCTCATTTGTTGATTCTTAGTTTTATTTCATAGGCCACTGGAGTTCTGTTCAGAAAGTCCATACCTATGCCTATTCCTTCTAGAGTTGTAACTATTTTCTCTTGAAGCATATTGTATGTTCCTGTTTTAACATTTAAATATTTTTGGTGGAACTGGGTATTGAATTCAGGCCCTTGCTCTGAGCCATCTCCCCGACCCCAACATGTAGATCTTTGATCCATTTGATTTTCATTTAGTATACAGATTCATTTAGTATATACAGTCAATCTTCTGCATATTGGAGTCTAATTTTCCTACTACTATTTATTAAAGAGGTTTTTCTTTCCTACAGTGTGTTTTGGTTCCTTTGTCAAAGATCAAATAGCTGTATGTGACCAGGGTTGTTATGGTGGTTTTGTTGACTGGTCAGCATACTATGTTGTTCTAATCACTGCTGCCTCACAATATAGCTTCAAGACTGGCACTGTAATGCCACTTGTTTTGTGCTCCCCCGTCCCTCCATATTGTTTTTACTACTCTGGGTCTCTTTTGATTCCACGTAATATTCAAGATTATTTTCTCTAACTTGGTGAGAAGTGAAGTTGGTATTTTGATTGGGATTGTATTAAATCTGTTTATTAGTTCTAGAAGTATACCCATTTTGATTATGATATTTCTGTCTATCTAGGACAGGTGTACTTTTTCTCATTTACTGATGCTTTCTTTGATCTCTTTTTCAGTCTGGTGTAATTCTGTAGAGGTCTTCCCTTGAATTAAAAATCTCTCCATTTTTTCATGGAATTGTAAATAATACTGATTTCAATTAAGTAAATTCTTTATTAGTACATAGGAATGTTATTGGTTTTTGTATATTTTGTATTCTGGAACACTGGGGAATTTGGTTCTCAATTCTAGGAGTTTTTTCTAGTGGATTTTTTTGGGAGTTGTAAGTAAAGAATCATATATCATCTGCAAATAATATTTAAATTTCATACTGTTGTATACATATCCCTTTTGCTCCTCTTAACTGATTGCACTGGCTAATGTTTCAAGGACTATGTTGAACAGAAGTGGTAATAATAGATAGCTTTATACTGTTCTTGATTTTGTTTTTATTTATTTATTTATTTATTTATTTATTTATTTATTTATTTATTTATTTATTGGCAGAACCGGGGATTGAACTTAGGCCCTTGCACTTGCCAGGGAAGTACTTATTCCGCTGAGCTATCTCCCCGGCTCACTGTTCTTGATTTTGAAGGGAAATCTTTTAGCTATTCTCCATTTAATATGGGGCTGGCAGTTAAGTTGGCCATAATTGACTTTTTTCATATTGTTGTAAGATCCTTCTATACCTATTTCCTCAGATTTTTTAAATCATGAGTGCATAATGATTTTGTCAAAAGTTTTTCTCCAGCTATGGAGATGTCATGTGATTTCTGTCCTTGCTTCTGTATGTATGTCTGTGTGTATTCCAAGTAGCAAGTGAGAGAACCAATTGTTTGTTTGTTTGTTCTGGGAAGTAAACTCAGGACCTTATACCTGTTAGGCCAAGTGCTGTGCCAAGGAGCTATGTCCTGAGAACCCCTGAGAACCAATTGTGAACACATGGCATCTGGCCTGATGCACTATTTATATTGCAAACATCACTTGTTTGTCAAGCTAAAACTTCTGAGAAGCACTAGCAGAAAAGGTTAACTTGAAATCCAAATTTGACTATATTCCTTCCTTTTCATTGTCATTAATAAGTTTTAGCAATATGGGTTTTAGATCTTTACTGAAGTTCTTATTGAATCTGGTTTCGAATCTGTGGGTCCTGTGTTTTCTTAGCTGGTAGTTTTTAAACTTCTGCTTTCAGTATCATTACCTGTAATTGAATTGTGCAACATTTTTATATCTTCTTGGTTTGGTTTTGGCAATTCATACATATCAAAGAATCTCCCCATTCTGAGTCCTCTAACTGTATTATGTGTCTGTGAGGTAGTTGTTCATTATTTTCTAGATTTTGGCAGTGTCTATTGTTATTTCACCCTTTTTATTTCCAATTACGTTGTGTCTTTTTTTTTAAGATTGCATAATAGTTTGTCTATTCTTTTACAGAATCAGCTCTTCAATTCATGGATTCCTTGTAATTGTTTTCTTTTAGTCTCCATTTCTTTAATTTTTGCTCAATATTTATAATTTCCTTCCATAAATATGTTCTGGGTTTGGATTGTTCTGTTTTTCTAAGACCTTGAGATACATCATTAGGTTATTTATTAGGGATCGTCGTATTTTTATTGTGTGGGTATTTACATAAACTTCCCTCAAAGAACTTCTCTCATTGTGTTCCCTAAGTTCGGGGCAACTGATAATATCATATAATTCTAGGAACTGTATTATTTGTTTCTTAATTTTCTCTGACCCATTTATTACTCAAGAATATCTTAAGTTCCAAGTTTGCAGTCTGTAGTTTCATTTGCCATCTGATTTCTAGTTTCACTGCACTAATATACAAAGCAAAATTTCAGTTTTTTTGCATTTGCTTAGGCATGTTTTATACACTAGCCAGTAGTTTGTTTTGGAGAACAATACATGCAGCTATTATGTATTTTTTAAGTCAATATGTTCAAAGATTGGCTTCAACTCTGGCACTTTTGTTCTAGTTTGCTGTTTATCTATTTGTGATAGTGGTACATTCAGATCCTCCATTATAAATGTCCTGATGTTTATCTGATACTTTATGTCCATTAGTGTTTTATAAAGTTGGGTGCACCATAGTTTGGTGCATATATATAACTGTTATTTCTTCCTGTTGAATAGGTCCAGTAACCAATGTGTAACATTCTCTTTGCCTCTTTTGGTAAGCTTTGGCTTGCAATTGATTTAATAACTTGAAACATTATCACATGCTCTTCCTGCCTTAAAGTTCATATCGAGAAATCTGTTGTAACCATAATTGGTTCACCATTAGAGTGATTTGTTGCTTTTCTTTAACATTAAGATTCTGCTCCTGTGTTCCATTTCCAGTGTTTCCATTTTATTTACTATGTATTTTATTATTTATTTTTGTTTTGTTATTTGGTGTGGTGATCATGGGTATTCAGTGTTTCTCTATGCTTCATTTATCTGTAGGTTAAATTCTTTTACCAGACATAAAAATTTTCCTTCTACTACTTGAGCAGAAAGTTTCTTTTAAAACTGCCCTCTGTGCTCTCTTCTGATTTCTCACTAACTGCAATTTTTTTTTTTTTGGTAGAACCGGGGATTGAACTCAGGCCTTTGTGCTTGCCAGTGAAGTGCTTCTTCCACTGAGCCATCTCCCCAGCCCCTGCCATTCTTACATTATTATTCTTTGAGTCATCAAGGAGCTGCTGGATCCATTTTTCCTATTCCCCTGTTTTTAAGCTATCTCTTGATACTTAACTGATACTTGACCTTAGCTCTATCTGCTAGGTGAACACTTTGTGTTCGTATTGGTCATTTATGTTGAAGCACATTTTATTTTATTTTTTGTCTTTTTGAGAAAGGGTCTCACTATGCAGTTCAGGCTGGCCTTAAACTCACTTAGTGGCTCAGGCTGGTCTTGAACTCACAATAATCCTCCTGCCTCAGCCTCCCAAGTGCTGGGATTACAGGCTTGTGCCACCACGCCTGGCTCTGAAGCATATTTTTAATCACCTGGATTTCTCTTTGGAATTTTCTTATGGACATTTAATCTTTTCTATGTTGGGCATTCAGGTTTTACATCTCATTTCTTAGCTTCAACAGCTATTTATTAGTGTCTTTAGAATCACTGATAATGTGTTTCATTATAGTTATTATGTGCTTAGTATTATTTTCTTTAAATTCATCAAGCACCTCATGAAACTGTTTTGCCTCCATTTTTAACCTTTCAGTACTATCTGCTGTGCAGCTTTTGATTTCTTTCCCTTCAACACCCCCTTATAATGATATTAGGAAAGTTAGAAATGTTTGCAGCCATTCTGTGTCCCTGTTTTTCCTCCTCCTTCTCCTTTTCACTGTTTTTTTGTCCTCTTTCTCTTCTGCCTCCACCTTTTTCTTTTTCTTTCTATGGTTGGGTTTGTTAATTCTTCCGCCCAGTGCCCCATTTGTCAGGAGTGCAGTGTAGTTTAAGAACTCAAAGGCAATCCAGGTATTGGTACAGAGAAAACCAGCTGCCAGCCTCTACTGTGTTTCCTTGTCTGTGGTATTAAATTCAGCAACAACGACATCAAATGCCAAATGGATACTGACAAAGCCTAGTAGCCACGCCTGAACAGCCCTTCACCAAAACAATAAGCACTCTAATTTCAGTGCAGACATTTAGCCCCTACCCCTTCTACTGACCTATAGTAATTCAGAGCACTGGCTGCTAGCAAATGTTGCCAATAGTGGCATAGCTATTTTATGCCAGAATATTGTATAACTAGCTCAAGTATATCATTTGACGATATGCATTCTTCAGACTATTGCTAGTCCCTCTGATCTTTACTCCCGCTCTTCTGGCCTCCCACCACAGAATACAGGTCCCATGCTCGTTTTGATCTGAGGGCAGGTCCTCCAGGAGATTCCTATTTAGCTTTTACCCTCTCCAAGCCTATCCCCCAAGACCCTCACAGGTCAATGCATATGGGTATGACTACTGGCCTGCAACAAAACTCTCCTCCTGGGCAATGGTCTCTTTCATCAAGTTAGTGTTGAGTGTCAATTTTGACCTTTTCTGTGTAGAACCCTGGGGTTGGAAACAGGGCATGTAGTTACCAGGTCGAACAGGTAGCATCGTCAGTTGGGGGGGCACTGGTAGTAGCTCATTGTGGAGCTCCTGTGAGAGGTTATACGTTCATGATTATATTAAGTTGGCCCCTTAACACATCCATGCTAGTTTTTGCCACTAAATGAGCTGATGCGGAAAAAAAACTTTGATTACAGAGCTTTTTTGCCTTTCAGAATTGCTACTACAGACATACTAATTTTGCACACTGAAATACAATATATTACCAATATTTAGCATAAGAAATTTTTAATTTTACATTTATTCTTTCACATATTTCATAATTAATATGTGTTATCATAATGTCCAAGGAATTCAATACCAGAAAGATGTAGAATTATGTATTAGTTTTTCACTACAAATAGGTAGAATTTAGAACTCACCAGTGGAAAGTCTAATTATATAGAGTTGTTTCTGGACTTGTGCCATTTCCTATAAGCAGCTGTTCAAGAAGATTTAGTTACTGAATGAAGTAAAATATCGTTATATTCATTCACTGTCTTTGTTATTGCTACATTCAGAAGGAACTTTCCTTTCTTGTACTTAGTACAGGGTCTACAGAGTCTCACTACATAGACTGGACTTGTAGCAAATTGCCTGTTTTCACCCTCCAAAGAGCTGGGGTTACAGGCTTCATCCCACCTCAGCACACCCCTGGGAGAAGGGCCAGATCAGCTTGCACCAGGGATTGAACCCTGGCTGCTGTGCTGTGCCTAACCAGGTGCGTAAGTTTGCTGAATAATCTGGCGGGCTGCAGAAGGATATTTTTGATGTATTTCAGTATTTTAGCTCATTAAATGTTTAAAACTTTTCTATGTGTTTGGTTTGTCCTTTGACACTTTTGTTTTCATTTCAACTTTTTTCTTTTCTGTTCTCTTCTATTATGTTTCATTTATATCGATGTTCAATTTGCCTAATTATCCATTTGACTTCTGCTATTTTATGATTGTTCACTGGTTTGCTAATGTTCTCATCTACTAAAATTTCAAAGCTTTTTAGATATATAATTGCTGAGAAACACAATTCATATAAGTAATGCTATATATTACGTCACATTAAAAAATAAGTAGTGTGCATAATTTACACTTTCTAGCAGCCAATATAATAAAAACAAGCAGCAATTCAGAATGATTAGATGTTTGAAACTTACCACAAAGGGTGGAAGTGTAAAAAACCATGCTTCAAAAAACCATTTTTAAATTTAAATAAATATACACCAGCTAAGATGTATTTTATTCCTAAAAATTATTCAAATAGGAACACTATTGCTCTATTCAATGTCTTTAGCTCTTCTATTTAATAAACATATCCTTCTAATAGTATCTAACAGATTTCTCTCTTAGGTTTGTAAGACCTACATAATGCTGGAAAAAAAAAACAAAACATAACCACAGCGATCGGTCTTCATTTCAAATTCATGAAGAACTCAAATACTCTTCATGCTTCCAGACATTCATGGTATATTTTGCATATGGACTGCATTTGTCCTATTTTTTGATAAAGTTTTCACTCCTTCTTTCTCCTTGAACATGTTCTCTTACTCTTTTCATTCAGTCTGTTAGAAATCTAGTTGGCATAATTTCATCTTTTATTTTTTTTTGTGGAACTGGGGATTGAACTCAGGCCCTTGCCCTGGCCAGGGAAGCACTTATTCCACTGAGCCATCTCCCTGGCGCCTCATAACTTCATATTACAGTCAAAGCACAACTACTTTTATTTGTATTTGCCAGTTTCTCAGGTCTATGGAAACATTATCTCCAAATTACGTCATAATATTTACCCTTGATCCCCACTAATTTGTTTGCAGTTATACTGATTAAGACTTTAAAAATTAAAGTCAGATCTTGTCACTCCTCAGCTAAAATAAACAACCAATCAACAAGGAAACAAAATCCCAGAGAGGGACATCACTTTTCTGTCCCCATCTGCTACCATTAGCTTTCTTATTCTGATCAAGCCACATTGGTCTCTTACCACTTTGTCTGCCATCTGTTATGCCAAAGGAAGCTAATGCAGTAAAACAATATGGGTTAGGCTACTAAAGCCTATGTATAAGTTATTCCAGTATATACAAAACTTATCTATAGGGATCTATTATATGTGCCACACATTTAGTTTCTTTTCTTTTTCAGTTGTACTCAGTTGCCTTTATTTTGGGTTGTGAATTCAGGTACAGAATCATGTTATCTGTACCCACGGGTTTAACATCTTTTTTATTTTAAACTTACATCATTTTCTTGGCTGGTATCCTTCAGTATAATGAAAGCTGTAACACATTTCTGACAGTGGTGAGCTTTGCAATGTTCCTAACTACTGTATAAACGCTTTCAGTGTTTCTTTATTTTTCTTTTCCCTCCCCTTTTTCCTGTTCCTGACCTACTGTGAGCTGAAAAGAGAATAAAATTTCCAAGTGAGGTCATGTTTCCATTTTCAGCTGCACCTTTTTGTTTTTGATTTACCACTATGTGCTATTTGAACTTAAGGATATTTATTACAGGTATATCCTACCCTAGGAGGTTACTACTTGCATTGCAAAATGACACTTCACTAATGTTTATGTCCAGTGAATTGTGGTAGTCTGATAAAACCATTTTGCTTGCCTTTTTTCTTTGCTTGCCTTTTTGATTTGTCTTTAGTTTTTGACATTTCTAAAACATTTAATTAGCTGTCTGTTTTAGTTGCATATACCACAGAAACAAAGTTTGTTCTCATAATAAGAAGTCTATTTTAAAAATATTTAAGCTATTTTAATAAATTCTCTTGGATAATTCCCCTTATTACAAATTTTTATAATTGTGATGGTGACGATCTGACAATTAGAACTTTTCTTCATTCTCCTATTATTTTTTCTTATATTGTAAAAAATATTTTATCACTAGTTATGTTAACTTGATTTTCATCATGTGTGGTTTCTCTGTATCTTTGTTCTAGTAGATTATATTCATAACTTCATGTATCTTTGTATTTATAAATTAACTTAGATAATTCATGTCTTTATCCTTTATTTCTATACTCAGTATTTAATAATTCTCTTCCATAAGCAATTACAACATTAGCATATTTTTATTATTTCACCTTGTCTCTTTCATATTTCAGTTAATGTTTCTTATTATTTTCTTTGCACTGTTAAATTGTGACTATATTTCATTGTGAATTTCAGTGGATAGCCTTTGAGTTCAAATTATTCTGAAAATGAAAATACAAAAGTAGAAAATATTAATAGGAATAAAAGGGTGAAAACAGATGGGTATGCTTTCTAATTTTAGGATAAATTGTGTTAATGTTTTTCCTTTATAGCTTTAATTCTAACATTTAGCCTTCAATTTATAGCTGAATACCAATTTTTCTATGGTAAATTTCTAGTTATTCCCTTCTGACTGACAAAAATTTCCTTACTAGGAAATTTTTCAAAAGAGTAAATCTGAACAATATTCATTGAAGTCACTATGGTCTTTATTTCATGAATTATTTAAATATTAAATATAAAATCTAAATTGTTTTCCTTTCTACCACATCTTGTAAAAGTCTACTACCAACTGGAAGTAAATGTTACTGTCAGAAAAAGAAGAGCTGGATCCTCTCCCCCAATGAGTTTCTAAGTTTGGTCAGTTCAAAATACATGTTCTTATTATTTTACAATATCTTTTAAATAGTTCTTGTATTTTGGATTGTGGAATTTACTAACAGTTGAGTAATTCCTTTAGTTTCTCTCTTTTCTGTCTCCCAATTCTCTGCTTTCCTTCCTTCAGGGTCAAAACACACACAGTATTTTCAGCAAAACTAAGGTTCAGGTTTAATTATACATTCTAAAATAGGTAAAGTACATATTAGCTGCAGCTTTAAAGAAGTCATGTTGAAGTCTGAGAAACATGTCTGTACTTAGGGATTTTGTAGCACAGATCCAAGAAAATGATGCCAATAATGTATATCCTAAAAGCACATCACATACTCTCTGCTGCTACAAGGTTACTTGCAATTACAGGTATGCAAACAAAGGTGAGCTGAGTAACAGCCAGAAAGAATCCTGCTAGATTTAGTTTTAGAAAAGTACAAAATTTAGGCTCACATAAAGAACCTACAGAAAGCCTTTTGTTTTCCAATACTGTTATTGAATCCACACTCAATTGCCTAGGCTTGGCTCAAGTTTATGATTCTCCTACCTCAGCCTTTCCCATAGTGCTGGGATTACAGGAGTATTTACCATGTACATCCAGCTCAGACATGCTATTTTATAGGAAGCATTTTGTGTCTATTGTCACAGAGATTATACCCTTGTGAAAACTAGCAAAACTATTGAGCTACGGACTCTGTTTTGCCTTGATCCTTCCTCACAACACACACGCTCTCTCAAAATTAATAACTGATCCAGTAAAACCATAATACTTGCTCCTGAGTAACTGAAAGACAGGAACTTTTACAAGCATGAAAACCCAGATACTCTAAGATAAGAAAATGAAAGGGGTAGCAAATATACAGGCAACAATTACTATACAAGTGTTACCAGGTTAGGAATATACTTCAGCAATACAGTATGCTCTTAGCCTGTGCGGCACCATGAGTTCAATCCAGGGGGAAAGAAAGATTACGACAGTGCAAAGAACAATGAATATTTTCATCTTTCTTGGCCATACGCAGTTCTTATTTAATAAACTGTGTGTTCAGTTCTTTTATACGAATAGTCTTTTCTGTTTTGAATTAATACTTTTTGAATATTAAGAAGGTCAATATATTGTCATATCTATCAAACATTAACTTTTGGAGTTTTCAAATGTCTTTTAATTTGTGGATTTTTCTTATTACATACCAATTGTTACAGTAAAAAATGATCAATCTATCATGTTATTGTTTGAAATAATTGATCTTTTTATTTTTGGTACCATGAATTGAACTCATAATCTCATACTAGTCAGGCAGGCACTGTGCTGCAGAGCTACATCTCTGGCACAAGAATTGATATTATTTATTTATTTTTTTCTTTTGGTACCAAGGATTGAACTCAGGATCTTATGCTTGTCAGGTAGGTGCTTAAACCATTGAACTATATCACCCTGGATCCAAGAATTTTTAAACAGACTGTCATTTAGTATAAATTCCTTAAGAGAATCAAACATGTACTCCAAAGATGTCTTAAAGTTTGCAAATCATAGGACTTCATGTATAAAACCCAGCAATTACTTTTCGCCATAGTTAAATTTAAAAATCAAGATTTTATAACGTGATCTCTAAGACCCGGCATGTCTTTGCCCTGCATCTTTGCAGCCTCATTCCCAATCACTGTCTCTTTCATTTTCTCCATGCAACCACTCTGGACTTTGAGCTGTGTCTAATAAAACATTTGGTTTTGCTGCCTGAGCCAGTCTTTTCCTAGACATTGCTCATCACTTTTCTGAACCAAGAGATTTCTGCTTAAATATAATTTTCTCGGAAGAATCTTCACTAAGCTTTCTATCTAAAACAGAACTCTTATCTCCTTCAGTTACTATCTCACCACCTGTGAAGGTAAGCTTGACAGTTGCCTGGGGCATCAGCATGTGCCACTTCTAAGTGTGGCTGTGTAGGGTGCTGAAGTATGGCCCTCGTTACTACATCTGGTTCTGTGTCTTTTGCTTTCTGGCACTGTTCCCCTGCTCTGCTTTCTGGGCTGCTATGCACCCAGCATCTGTTCTCACATGTCTTCCTACCACGTTTTTTGCCTTCAAGGCCAATGACCAGGAAATGAATTCCCTGAAACCAGAAGCCATATCAAACCTCTCCCAATCGAATTTGTCAGTGTTGAGTACAATGCATCAACAACAAGAAAGGCACTACAGTATGCCACACTTAATTTTTTTCGTAACATGTTACTTTTGAAATTACATTATGGGATCACTTGACTGTTCAGTTTTATTGCTACAATAAGGTGGTAAACTATATGAGGGATTTATTGTTTGTGACTACACCTAAAAAAATTTCCAGCCAACAACTGGTATACAGTTTTATTTTTAAATGAATGACCAAATAAAAGAATGTTTTCAACGCTATGTTTCTAGAAGAGCTCCAAAAAATGCCTCCAAAGGTAAAAAAGACAACATACAGTGACAAATTATTTAGATTCTATAGTATTTTCTGCTTTTACATTTTCCCCAATGATTTGCTAAGTACTTTTAGAAGATTATCAGTACAGGTACAAACTCATTTCTCTTATAGTGAAATATGGTAACATTTCTTTTTCAAAAAAACCTTTAGTTTGACTTACACTTGCTTTAAATATTTTATTTTCATGAACAGTGCAATTTTATACCTACAATTTTTTGAGAAAGTATCTATATTATATTACAGAAAACCTTCCCTCAAGTGTCTCCTACTTAACTTCTAGTATGGGCAGATGGAAGGATTATTTCTGTGCATTAGAAAATTTCCGTGCTATAGAAAACACAACAAAAAGTTAAAGAAGAGATTCAATTTAAAATATAATTTTTATTTCTTTTGCTGTGTTGGGGAATGACCCCAAGGCCTTATATACCCTATGCTAGTACTCTGCCACTGTGTTGCTTCCAAGTCTTGTTTTTTTCTTTTTTTTTTTTTGTTTGCTTGTTTATTTAATTTGTTTAGGACAAAAAGGTATGCAATTATACTGAAATATATTAATATAACATTTTCTAAATCATGACACATTACTGAACTTTGAAATGGTTATATAAATTCTAAATTACTGTAGCAGGCCTTTAATTTTTGTTTTGTTATTCTTCCCTTTTTTTTTCATTTCTTTTTTATTTTGAGACAGGATCTTACCATGTAACCTAGAGAAACTTACTATGCAGCCTTGGCTGTCCTTCAACTCACGGTGATCCTCCCATCTCTGACTCCTGAGTGCTGGGACTACAGGCATGTACCACCATGCCCAACCTCTTCTTTTTCTCCTTTTCATTTATTTCTGAAGACATTATATATATATATATATATATATATATATATATATATATATATATATATATATACACACACACGTTTGGTACATGATCTCACTATGTAGCCTGGACTCTGATTCTCCAGTTGCAGCCTCCCCAGTGCTGGGATGACAGGCTTGTGCCATCACACCTCATCTTGGTGGCAGGCTCAATGTACCCTGGGATAGAGCTTGCGGAGCACCCTTGTACCACAGGGAACCTACACCCTGTGGTGCTGGGTATCCAACATTTATTTCTTATATAAACAATTTTAGTCTTTTGCCTTTTTTAATTGGATCAAGTTACAATATGACTTAAGTAAACAGAGTATGTTCCATAATCAGCATGAGCCCCACTCATTTGTTTGAAAGGTTTTGGTTGGGAGGCTTAAAGAAGGTTCTTTAAAGGAGAAAATCAGAGTATGCAGTTGATGTGAATTCTAACATTACCCTGAGAAGTTGAAAAAAAGAAGAAAATCAGTTTCAAGATGGGAGCACCAGTCCCTCCCAAGAGTTTCCAACTTGGTAGACTGCCCTACTTACTAACCACACAATTCAATTTGAAAACTCAGTTTCTACAGTCTTGCTATGTACACACACACACACACACACACACACACACACACACACACACACACACTTCAGCTGGAGAATCCTGATACAGCTCTATTATCAGATTAGTGTTATAGTAGAAAGTTAACATGTCTACTACTGCCCCACATTCAGTACAGCTAATAACATGGTGTTTTCTTGAAAGTATGAACATAATCATAAAAGAGTACTTTAATTCCATGGGTAGCTGGAAGGTATTTTAAGGAGAAAAACTGTAATATAAATTTTCTTTTTCTTTTTTTGCAGAACCAGGGATTTGAACTCAGGCCCTTGTACTTGCCAGGCAAGTACTTATTCCACTGAGCCATCTCCCCAGCCCCAATATAAGCTTTCATAAACCTTAAACAAAGAAATCAAAAGGTAAAAAGGAAAATGTCAAGAAGAAAAATAAATTTTTTATATATAACATTTATGAGGAACTTAATACATATACAAAATTGTTACAATCAACTCATGTGAGAAAACCTAGACTTAGCAACCATTCTCAGTGTTTACAATGTCATAATATACAGCATCAAGCAAAATACTGGAAATGTATTATTTACTGCTTGCAACAATGTGATAAGAGATATTCCTTGTAATCCTGTTTTAGAGAGGAAAATTAAGAGCAACAAAAGTAGGCATTCAGTGGCAGTGCTTTTTTCCTTTTTTTTTTTAAGAAAAAAATAACTTTAGCAGAGCACAGTGGTGCATGCTTATTATCTTACTACTCTGGAGTTTGAAGCAGAACAATTACTGTGAGTTCAAGAACTAAATAGAAAGATTGTATATCAAAAAGAAAAACAAAACAAAACAAAAAAAAACTTTTATATTTATCTATATTTTGCAATGTACCACAATTGTATTATTTTGGGGGATTGGTATGGAGATGTAATATATGTTGATATGTCTTGAGACCATGAGATAGGTAGGGTGATAAAAACAGTAGGATATACCACACATTAACACTGATACACAGGACTCGGGAGACAGCTTGGTGGTCTAAGTGCCTGCCTGGCAAGCACAAGGACCTGGGTTTGATCCCCAGTACCACATTCCACATAGGCTCTACAAAGTACCAGCTGCTGAAAATGGATGTATCGGCACACACCTATAAATCCAGTGCTGAGGAGGCTGAGATAGTAGGATTATTTACTATTATAAATGTCCAAGCTGTGCAGGGACCCTACGCCAAATAAATAAAATGAATAAATAAATGATAAAAATTTTGAAAACATGGATAAACACACCCACAGAATAACAATTAATGAGATTAAATTGAAGCATGAAAAAACTTGTAAAAATTTAATTCAAAATTTTACAGTTCAGAAAAAAACAGTATTCATCAAGGCTTTGAAGAAGCAAGGCCAATTTATATTGTTTAAAACAACATAAGGTATTTCAAGCTCTTAGAAATTAGTAGAGGTGGTTATTAAAAATTTCAAATGCTTTGCCATAGTAATTCTATTCCAAAGGACTGAGTGTGAAGAAATAATTAAAAAAAAAACACATACACACACAAAACCCCCACATACCCTAAATGTCCAAGCACAGAAAAATGAAGAAAACCATGATGGCTTATGAACAGAATACATAGCTATTTTAGTTTTGTTTTGAAACAAGGTCTTGCTGTGTAATCCAGACTGGCTTTCAATTCCCTATGCAGTCCAGACCAGCCTCTAAATTGTGCAATCCTTCTTCTTCAGCCTCCTGAGTGCAGGAACCACAGATGTGTGTCATCAGGCCCCATCTAATACATGGCTTTTAAAATGGCTATGAAGAAGGATTTCCCAAGGTTCATTCTCTAGAAGAGATGTTCCATGAAAGTGCATATATACTTTGTTCTTCTTGGCAAGCATTATAAACATTAGTGTCACTTCATTTGTTGTCCTTTATCCAGATGTTTTCCACATTTACACAAAAACAGAAGCCTTCTTTGGCCCTACCTGATCCTATGTGGCAAATGACTACAGAGTTCAGCAGGGTTAGTTTGCTTCTAAGGTTGCGGTGAGGCAGCTTGAAGACAACCAACCCAAGTCATCTGAAAACTGAATCATATATATGGTATGGCATCTCACATGGCTTAGGCTTCCTTACTAGAGTGAATACTGGGTATTATGAAGATTTGTTAAAATGTCTGGTTTGATTATGCTCTCATCTAGCTATTTATTTTTGTTTTCATTTTGGTAGAAAACTAAAGGAAAAGAAAAACAGTGATTGACTTGTCCCATACCACAAAAGCAAGATATGTTATCTAACAATTACAATCCATTCCAGTGGATTGTTCAGACCCATATTGGTTTCTCTTCACACTTTAGAGGACAATTTTATTTTGATAATATTTAGGGTCACGAAAAGTTTGCCTGCTATGTTGCTTCCCATAGTCTCTTGTTGGCAAGCCCCACTGAAGCAATGTGGTTACTTCTATTCTTTTTCCCCTCACTTTTCATGCTAATTATGATAATGTCTCAGGGCTAACATTACCTCACTGCCAACTCTAATCATTTTTTTCTGATCCTAACATTTGGTACATCATATGGATGAGGGTTTCTTATTCAGGTAGCAAATGTCTTGGTTCATTTTGGTTGATATAATACATACTCAGGGTGGACAAACATGTAAAGAAATAAGTTCATTTGGCTCAAAATTCTGGTGGCTAGAAAGTTCTAGTTGAGAAGGCGGGGAAGTGGGCCTCCCAGCACTGTCTAACTGGGGACTATAAGCATGCAGTCTATTCAAACATTTCTCAGCCGGGCGTGGTGGCGCATGCCTATAATCCCAGCACTCGGGAGGCTGAGGCAGGAGGATTGTTGTGCGTTCGAGACCAGCCTGAGCTACAAAGTGAGCTTAAGGCCAGCCTGAACTGTATAGTGAGACCCTGTCTCAAAAAGACAAAAAAAAAAAAAAAAAAAAAAACATTTCTCATGTAGTATTAATGTTGTGGACAAGGTAACAAAGAACTAATTACAGTATGAAAAGTACTAGCAAAGTAAAAATAATACTAAGTAGCCACACAAAGGCAGCCTGCACATTCATCCAGTTATCACAAGACACGTCAAACAGTCAAAAAGCGTGATTCAAAGCCAAGAGAAGAGAGAAAATAGAAATAAGCCAATAAATGATAGGAATAACTAGAAAATACTCTGATACAGCCAATACATATAACATATTTTAAAGGTTTAAGAAAAAACATAAAAATGAAGCAAAATCACGCAAAATACATATTTTTCCATATAAAAAGCCCAAAAGCTTTCAAAGAATCACCTACTGTGATATGCACTAGTCCTTATATCTCTTTTAAAAATTTTGGACATTAAGATGAACTAGCTTCATCTTTTGACAAGGCAATGAAAATTTTATAGACTAATATCTTTTATTCTTTTTCCTACTATGATTTAAAACTTCCTCTTACAAATTAAAGAATACTGTAGAGTTCACTTGTTAAGCACAAGTTCAATTTCCCATACCAAAGGAAAAAACCATACCAAATTAAAGAATACTGTAGAGTTCACTTGTTAAGCACTGAGTTCAATTTCCCATACCAAAGGAAAAAACAAAAGCAAAGAACAAAGAGAAATCAATAGACCAATAAGCATTAGTCAATGGACAAGAACCCAAATGAGAAAAGAAAAACTGAATAAAGAATATAAACAAGAAGTTTCAGAAGAAAGAGGCAGAAAGGCCAACAACTATATGAAGAGATACTCAGACTCATTTGTGATAAAAAAGAAATAGAAATTTCCTAAATAAGTTATATAATTTCACATATTAGAATGAAAACATGAGAAAGTCAGGAAATGTGAAGGGTTAGCATGGATGAATAGATTACTGGGACTACAGATTTAAGTATTTCTGAGGGCATGTCTGGCAGGACTTGGTCAAATGAAGTATAACCCTAATCCATTTTGCTTAGGAATTCTGCTACTGTGTATATGTGCCAAAGAAACCTTTGCAAAATCCCATGACAGGACAAATATGGGCATGTTCATCAGTGTTGCTCATGATGACAGAAAGTTGAAAGCTAACTGGGTTGTACGTACTAGTTAAAAAATGGTGGCTACCAACTATGATATATTAGACAGCAATTAGAAGCAAGGCAAACATCTAAATATAAGATTAGAATACTAAAACACCAGGCATGGTGGTGTATACCTAAAATCCAGGCACTCAGGAAGCGAAGGCATGAGGCTCACTGTGACTTCTAGGCCAGTGTGGGCTACATTCTTCAAGAACAGCCTGAACTATAGTAAGACCATGATTCAGAAGATAAAGAAGCTAGATGTAATCCCAGACCTCCAGCTTGCCCAAGGCAAATCCATGGGGGATTGAGATAGAAGAAATCAAAAGCATAGGTGAACTTCCTAAAAAGGTAGCAGAGGAAATAATAAGCCAGATGAATGAAGATCTAGGAAAAAAACACTTGGAAATAATTATACAGATAACTAAAGAGATAGGGACCATAATGAAAGACATGGTTAGTGAATCTCTCATAGATAGAGATAAAAGAATAAAGGAGCAAGCCGGGCGTGGTGGCGCAGGCCTGTAATCCCAGCACTCGGGAGGCTGAGGCAGAAGGATTGTTGTGAGTTCGAGACCAGCCTGAGCTACAAAGTGAGTTTAAGGCCAGCCCGAACTGCATAGTGAGACCCTGTCTCAAAAAGACAAAAAAAAAAAAAAAAAAAAAAAAAAAAAAAAAAAAAAAAAAAAAAAAAAAAA
>PVKA01011163.1:0-61937 GCA_004027165.1 Ctenomys sociabilis | reverse complement strand
AAAAAAAAGATGCAGACATGATATCCTGTCCAAACACTATTAGTATAAATCTTTCTTCTCTTTATCCCACTTCTGGAGACTGGAAGGCTAACTTTAAGTTGCTAGGATGGCTGGGTTCTGGTGAGAACCTGTCTGATTTGTAGACTTCTGGCTTCTTGGTTTTTCCTTACATGGCAGACTGAGCTAGTTAGTTCTCTACCTCTTCCTAGAAAGGCGCAGATCCTCCTCATGAGGGCTTCTCTCTTACGACCTGATTTTCTTCTGGAGGTCTCAGCCTTTTGATAATCACATTGGTAGAATTTCAGCACATGGATTTTAGGGATAATACAAATTGGAATTCAGAATACTTTCTTCAAACAATTGTCATAAAAATATTTTAAACACATTTCTTGAGCTCTTAGACAGGTTTCTAGATATAATTTAAGGAGCATATGGTAATTAGAAGTGTCCTGAGGTAAAGGTAGGGCAACTTAATTGATAAAGTTCCTCCTCTGAAAGACATACGTCCTGTCTGTGGTCAGCCGTAGCTCAGCTTCTGCCGCAGGGCCAATGTGAGACCACATTTGGAATCAGACTCTGAGAGGACAAAGCTTGACACTGTGCATGTGGCAGGTAGGATTCCAAAAGAATTGTGATAGAATCATCTGTCATTTACAAATTTAGACAGTTTGCTCCCAGGTCTCAAACAGTGTGTGGAAATATGAGTTTACAGAGCAAAAGGAGGAAAATATCTAAAATCAAATCCAATAATTTTGTCTTACTGCCCACAGGATTTCTATGTTTCTTACTCTATCCCCTTTCCATTAAGTCTGAAGTACACTTGGTATAGATGTTATTTTGCTCTTTATCTGGGCCGACCTCATCTTTGTATAATTTTCTCTGACAAGTGCAGTGGTACCAAGCCACATATTTTTTTGAGAGGTGATGGAGTACTTTAGTTCAATCAAACAGAATTCTTTTCTTACTAGAGAACCTTTTTGTTGGACACAATTTTCTAGTAATTCAGCACTGTGGATTTCTGATCTGTATGGTACCCACAGAAGAGTTTGGTTGATGTTAGTATTCTAAGGTTAATTTACCTATGGGTGGATAAGAAATGTACAATGCTCTGAGTGTGGGACATACCAGTGGACAATCATTCAGGCCATTAAGGTCGGACAGGGGAGAAAACTTGAATGTTATTCTGTACTCAAAGAGGAGAGATGATAATTATAGTCTAATCCTATTAGTCAAAAACAAGGGCCCAGGATGCCAAGTAAGTGACAAGAAGGAATGGTAGAACTGGTGGAAGGGAAGTTTCCCCAAAAGTAATTTCCCAAAATAAGTCCTATGAATTGAGTAGCTGAAGGAAGAGAAGTAAGGGAATGTGTCTCAGTTGCTTTTCTCTCATTGCTGGCACAAAATAGCCAACAACAAAAATTAGGAAGGAAGGATTTATTTAGCTCACAGTTAGTGGAGGTTTCAGTCCGTACTCAACTGGCTCCAAGGCAGAGGGGCACAGGGCAGAGGGCAGCAGCTCATGGGAGCAGAAAACAGCAAAACAGCAGAAGGGGGAGTAGCAGCTGCATCTGCTAGCAAGCCTCTCCCCCTTCCCTACATTGTATGAGGTTTCCCACCCCAGGGTGTGTGTAAGCACCCACACCCATAATCTCTGCATTGGATTATGAATTAATCACAAAGTCTGGAAGCCTTCCCAGCAGCTGCATGAGGCTTTGGGGGGACAACTAGACACAAGCCATAACAGGGAAAAGCAGAGGCGAAAAGGTTTAGGATCGAGAAGGATCAAGTGGCAGATCATTGAACCTAGACATCTGTGAGTACGGTCAGTGCCAGGCAGAATGAGAGGAAGCCGTGGGTGAAGTAGAGGCCCTCTTATGTGGACTGTCTCTTTTGGCCTTTTGTTTACTTTTGAGGAATAATTCTTCACTTTTTATGAAACACATCCTGCACTTAACATGTCTGTGTCCCAGAGTTCTTGTTCAGCATGATAAAAGCATTGTTATGGTGCTGTCTCAGTTACTTTTTCCTTGTTCCTGGGACACAATATCCAGTCTTCACAATTAAGGAAGGAAAGGCTTATTTAGCTTCCTGTTAGTGGAGGTTTCAGTCTGTACTCAGCTGGCCCCCAGGCATAGTGACACATGGTAAAGGGCAGCAGCTTAGGGGGGCAGAAAAACAGCAAGAGCAAGGGGGGAGTAGTGGCAGCAGGGGCCACGGGGAGCAAGGCTGTCTTCGTTATCGCCTCGGGCTGGGTGTAGCACTCACACTCATAACCTCAGCAGTGGATCACGAATTAATCGCGAACTCCAGAAGCCTGTCCCAGCGACTGCAACACCCAGACTCAAACCACAACAGACACCAACTTAAATTGCTTTCAATTAAAAGGGAGATATGTGTTATTTCAACTATTATTTACTTTGATACTGAGGACTTGAATTCAGGACCTTGAGCTTGCCCGGCTGGTGCTATACCACAGAGCTATATCCCCAGTCCCCTCTTTTTAAATTTTTAACTATTTATTTATTTATGTATTTACTTATTTTTGCAGGACCGGAGATTATACTCAGAACCTTGTGCTTGCCAGGCAGAAGCTTATGCCACTGAGCTATTGCCCTCGCCCCTTATTATTTTTATACATTCTAATTTATAGTCATCTTATAATATTAAAAGTATGTTATTTTTTGCAAGTGCTATGTAAATTGTTTAGACAATAATGACAAGAAAACCATCAGTATAGATTTTTTTTTCCTTGAATATTTTCAACCAGTGGTCCGTTGAATCTACTGACAGGCAAACAACTGATGTGGGGGGGCTAGCTGCATTTCATTTTATTGCTTTGAAGGTGTGAAATGAGATAAATTATAGTTCCGTATCAGTTAAAACTCAAATTGTTAGTTATGAAAACACAGTAGGGATTGTTTTTATTTTTTGTGGTGCTGAAGAATTGAACCCAGGGCTTCCCCCATAGGATTCCAGCACTCTGTCTACATTCTCAGCTCGTGGGCATTGTTTCTGGGTTATGTTAGTCTCCCTGTGGATCTAGGGAATTTAGACATCTTATTATGCCAGGCTATTGGTGGTACATGTTTGTAATCCCAATTACTCAAGTTTCTGAGGCAGAAGAATCATGAATTTGAGTCCACCCTGGGCAGCTTGTTAACACTCTATGCTAAATCTGGAAAAAAAATTAGGTCCCATATTGAACTCCAGTTGGAAGAGATGAGTCTGGTCTCAGAATGGAGGGCCATGATCCAAAGGAGCCAGAGCAGTTGAGGAAGCTGTTTATTGGTGGTCTGAGTTTTGAAACTACCGATGATAGTTTAAGAGAACACTTTGAGAAATGGGGCACACTCATAGATTGTGTGGTAATGAGAGATCCTCAAACAAAGTGCTCCAGAGGCTATGATTTTGTGACTGACTCTTGTGTTGAAGAGGTGGATGCAGCAATGTGAGCTCCACCACACAGAGCTGATGGGCGCGTAGTGGAACCAAAGGGAGCTGTTTCTAGAGAGGATTCAGTAGAGACTGGTGCCCATCTGACAGTGAAGAAAATTTTTGTTGGAAGCATTAAAGAAGATACAGAAGAATATAATTTGAGAGACTGCTTTGAAAAATATGGCAAGATTCAAACCATAGAAGTTATGGAAGACAGGCAGAGTGGGAGAAAGAGAGGATTTGCTTTTGTGACTTTTGATGATCATGACACAGATGATAAAATTATTGTTTAGAAATACCACACTATTAATGGGCATAATTGTGAAGTGAAAAAGGCTCTTTCTAAACAAGAGATGCAGTCTGCTGGATCACAGAGAGGCCATGGAGGTGGATCTGGCAACTTTATGGGTCGTGGAGGAAACTGGAGGTGGTGAGGGAATTTTGGCCGTGGTGGAAACTTTGGTGGAAGAGGAGGTTGTGGTGGTGGAGGAGGTGGCAGCAGAGGTCGTTATGGAGGAGGTGATGGTGGATATAATGGATTTGGAGGTGATGGTGGAAACTACGGTGGTGGTCCTGGTTACAGTAGTACAGGAGGGTGTGGTGGTGGTGGACCAGGATATGGAAACCAAGGTGGTGGATACAGTGGTGGTGGAGGAGGACGTGATGGTTACAACGAAGGAGGAAATTTCGGTGGTGGTAACTATGGTGGTGGTGGGAACTACATTGATTTTGGAAATTATAGTGGACAGCAACAGTCAAATTATGGACCCATGAAGGGGGGCGGTTTTGGTGGAAAAGCTCTGGCAGTCCCTATGGTGGTGGTTATGGATCTGATGATGGAAGTGGTGGAAATGGTAGCAGAAGGTTTTAAAAAACAACAGAAAAGGGCTATAGTTCTTAGCAGGAGAGAGAGCGAGGAGTTGTTAGGAAAGCTGCAGATTACTTTGAGACAGTTGTCCCAAATGCATTAAAGGAACTGTGAAAATCTGCCACAGAAGGAACTATGATCCATAGTCAGAAAAGTTACTACAGCTTAAACAGGAAACCCTTCTGGTTCAGGACTGTCATAGCCACAGTTTGCAAAAAGCGCAGCTAGTGTTAATGCAATGTAGTGTCAATTAGATACACATTCCTGAGGGCTTTGATCTGCTGTAGCTTTGTCTTTCTCTTTCTTTTCATTGCATCAGGTGCATTGCCCTATAAATTGTGGTAGTGGTACCAGGGATAAAAAATTAAGGAATTTTTAACTTTTCAAAAAAAAAAAAATTTAAAGGACTGGGATTTAGCTCAGTGTGAAGGCCCTGGTTTCAAACCCCATGCCACCAAACAAACAAACAAAATTTATTTATTTATTTATTTTTGGTGGAACCGGGGATTGAACTCAGGCCCTTGCACTTGCCAGGGAAGCACTTATTCCACTGAGCCATCTCCCGAGCCCCGACAAACAAAATTTATTATAATGATACTGCGGGTAGAACAAATTGCATAGCTTCTAGTCCTCAGTATGTTATATGCATAACTTAAATGGCATGCCTATTTAAACATTTCCCAGAGGTGGCTGGATACCACTCACTTGTCTAAATGTAGTAAGCCATTTTCTCTCACATTCAGGACAGGGTTGTTTACACCGGACATGGCATTTGAAGCAATAGTCAAGAAACAGATCGTAAAGCTGAAAGGACCTTCCTTGAAGAGCGTAGATTTGGTCATGCAAGAATTAATCAACACCGTGAAGAAGTGCACCAAAAAAGTAAGTACATTATTTCATTTCTTAGCAAGGGACTACTTGGTTTTTCCCTCTTTTCCTGTCCCCTTTCGTGAGTTATCTTCTCTAACCTCCTGCTGTATTATACATGTTGTATCTTTGTCCAAGGGGATGAATTAGGGCATGTACTGAACGGAATTGTTTTCCTGATGAATAGATGTATTTACCTTTGTCACGCCATTTCAAATAAGCATATTTTAGTAAGCTAGTTTTTGTTGCCTTAAGCAGATAAACATCATGTTAAAACCATTAGATGAATACCTTATGCTAATTCTTTTCTCTATATTGTGTGGTTGAGGTTAATAGGTAAAGGAAATCATCATTGTTTAAAAAAAATTCTTCTAAATTATAAATGATTTCACTTGAGCCAGAGCATTATGAGAAGAGATAATATAGTATAGAGGGTAAGAGTGTGGCTTCTGAGTCCAGTTACCTAGATTCAAATTGTGGGTCTTGTACTTTGTGTGCGATTCCAGGCATCACACTGAGTTCTATTGGTATTGTGAGTTTATCTGTGAAATGAGTTTTGGATGATAACACCACCTCGACAAGATCATGCCCCAAATGTAAAGGCTTTGGAAAGATGGGTTAGCCACAGGAAATGCTCAGTAGATGCTGGTTAGTCCACAGATCCCCATGTTAGCAACAACCAGTATTCTCTACTCTGACTCTCTACGTTGTATAGTGGTAGGGAAGGGACTTCCCAGTTTGGGGGACTCCTTACTGGGGAGTACAGAAAATTTGTACTGAGTTCCTAGGAACTCGGAAGGAATGACCTGTATTGGAAAATGGAAGAAATTAGTGATGTGTTTAGGATTAATTGGTTTAACACCACTGACGTTGGTTGATACTGGTACTATTTGTAGAGAGTACATACTATATTTCTGTTATATATTATATTTGGAGTAGTTCCCTGTAAATCCATTTGGAAGAAAAAGAAAGAGAATGAACATTAATACTGGTGCCTGCTTGTGAAAGAAAATCTCAGGAGAAGAAAAAGGATGGAGTGTAAATGTAGCAAGCAGGCTCAATTCCTAGATGTGAGTGCTAAAAGAACAGGCCTGAGTGAACATTGCTTGGGACCTGGAAGTACAGTCCTAGAGCACCTGACCCATTCCCTAGGGCTCTTCCTACTCTTCTGTCCAGTTCTTTCACTTCTAGTCTCTCTTTCCCAGAACAAGAAAAGCTAAGATAAGGGGCTGAGGGATAGGGAAAAGAAAGCACATGGGAAAGAAAAAAGGACTGGGCAGGAAACGGGTTATTAAATTCTAGATTGATTCTGCATTCACATTATTTTACAAGCATGTTCAGGTTCTCTTTACACTTTAAATAAAGCAATACTGAAAATAGTAGAAGAAGGATGTGGTTTTTGTAAGACAGAAGATTCGTAACTCTAATCAGCAGATCCATATGCAGAGGACAAGCCCTGGTCTTACATCAAAAGATTGACACATGTATGTACATTTATGTTTCAAGTTATATAAACTTGTTTATGCTATATATGAATTTTTTTTTTTTATCATTTCCCATTTCATCAGGCTTCCTGGAAAGCCAGGAGTCAGCATGGGATGAGACAGCTTGCTCACAGACACTGTGGCTTCTACTCTTTCTCCCTTCTCTTGAGACTTTCTTTTCCATTATACCCTCTGGAACCAACTCCTATCTATTTTTATTGTTTTTTTCAGAACATTTTATACTCTGTCTTAAATGAAGGTCAACTTAGCTTTCTCCCTGAGATTATTATTTGCCCGGTAGTCTATTTTCATTGCAGGATGTTTTTCAGGCCCAAACCTGAAAAATATAAGGGCCAAGATCAAGCATTACACTGGCCTCCTTTTGTGTTGTGGATTTTCAGCTGTGACTCCATCACCTCCTTGAAAAAGTCTTCCAGGAAGGGCCAGATGGTATCAGCAACTCTGCTCTTTTCCCCTGTATTCACAGAAGGCATCAATTTCTGGTCACTTCTGTGCATTCATTAGGATCTTTATAACCTGATGTAGACCTTCGCTCTCTATGACATGAACTTCGGTCTGGAAGACCTCAGTTCTAGGAGCGATCAGCTTAGCACCCAGTAGCTGCTGCTGCTTGAGGTCTTTGATTCCTGTATCTCTCTGCTTAGTCTGTGCTGGTGTTACAGATCTAGGGCCTCTTCTGGCCTGGTCAACATTAATAGATATTTTTCTAAGAAATAAATTCTAAATTCTAAATTTAGAGTCTATAAAATATTATCCAGCTCCTCATACTTTGTTTAGATTTTAAGCCATTTGAGAAATTAATAGAAATGCCTAGAAGTCATTTGAAATTTAGCTTCTAATTTGTCACTAATATGATTGGGACTTGCTACTAAAGCAGGAGCCTCCTGTTACCTTTTCCAGCATTAAGCCATGGGGGAGAGTGTAGGATGGACAGAAAATGTAGTTAAAATCATTTAGGGTCATATTTAGCTCTGCTGCCTCATCTCTGAAGACTTCTCCAGCTGCGTCTCCTGCTATGCTTCTTGCAGTAGCCAATCTCAGGGGGTGCACCACCCTCCAAAGGATTTTCATACCTTGGGAAGTCACACAAGGAACATTTTTCTCTAGAATATTTCCCTTTTCCTCCTGACTTTACTTGCCCAGTTATCATCTTTTCCTAAAAATTTCCACAGAGGCCGCATGGGCCCGTTCGTGCCCATGCCCCCATTCCCTCTCCATGCCTCCACGGGGCCCTACATCCTTGCTGTCGCTGCATTTATGAAGCAGCATCAGCGTGTGCTTGTATTTACTTGTGGGCGTGCTTCCTCTTGCGGAGTATAAATTCCTTTTACAAAGGGCTTCTTCTTGTGTCTTCTTAATCCTAGCTTCGCACTCAGACTAATCTCACATGAGCGGCAGTGTATAGCATCAATATTAATGTTCTAAAGTTATCCTGATCCTTAAAAAATATGTACTTTGTTTTAAAAGAGTATTTTAATGATTTTAAAATAAATGATAGCATTTGGACCAGTTTTCTTTCTATCATCTTGTCGTTTTCCTTGTACCTCATTTGGATTTTTGGCTTTATTAGGTCTACTTTCAACCTCTTGTTTAACAATTGCTCTAATTAAAATATTTTGCAAAGCGAAATAAGCCTAATTATTGTTGAGTATTTCAAATCTTTTTTTTTTACACTTTTGAATGAGAACTACAGTAGATGATTATATAATTTATTGTCCCGTTTGGGGCATTTCTGAGATTTAAAGGCAGTGGTATTAGTACTTTCACTGGAATAGTAAGAGTAAACCAAGATTGCCCTGGTAATTGTGAAAATATAGTTATTCCAGTTATATGTAATTTCACACACACACACACACACACACACATACCACTCTTTCCATTTACAGCTCCACATATTGAATGCCTTTTGTGTAAAATTTTTAATATTTTTCTTAAGCCACACCAATAAAGATCAATGAAAACCATACGGACTTATGTGCATTATAAAGTATACTGCAAATAGCAAAGCCCAAGCTAGACCTCTTACCCAGGGGAATGCATTTCTTCTCAGATATTTTCTCACTCTTGTCTCTGGGGCAACAGAGGACAAGACAGGAACGTGAGAGCTTTATGAGCTGTTTGGCCTCATTTCAGGGACATCTCAACTTTGGAATTTTTCTGCTGGGCATCAGCTCTCAGCTGCTTTTCTTTACCTCCTCTTGCCTAGCAGATTGTCACAGGGTCCTGAAGTTCTTTTCAGGAAGCACAGAGAGGAACATCTTGTTTTTTCTCTGCAATTTAGCAACTGTGCCATTTATTAGCCTCTTGGGAAACTGTGTTCTTGGATAGCCATGATGCCAATTAATTGATTTTTTTTCCTGTTTAGAAAAAAAGAAATATTTTTGCAAAGAAAAATAAGATACCTTAAGTGACTGTTAGAAATACAGGGAGACATTCCATTAAAAGTGATCTTGGAAGAAATGGTAAGCTTTGTGGCAGATTCAGTGAGTTCATAATCTGGCCCTGACTGTACATAAATAAGTGAATCCTGTGTTGTTACCAGGACAACAGGGCTCCCCATGATCTTTGTGCTCCTCCCCTCCCTTCAGTTGGTTCCGTCTACACTGGTGTCCTGTGTCTTCAGCAGGCCAAGGAGACCTGGCAGTGGGATCTTCCTATTTCTCAGTGCTGGAAGTGCTCTGCCCCAAAATATCTGCACAGACCGCACCGTTATTCCCTTCAGATTCCTTCTCAGATGTCCCTGATCAGAGTCTCTCTGTAATTTTTCTATCTACAATTGCTCAACATTTCCCCAATTGCATGTGCGCGCGCACACACACACACACACACACACACACACACACCCCACTATTACTTACCCAATGTTACTTTTCAGCATATGTGACTGTGAATTTTACTCTCTGCCTTTTGTTGCTGTTGGACAATAAAGGAACCTTGCAAATATAAGCTCCATGAGAGTAGAGACTAGATTTTCCAAGCCCATTGCTTTCTTTGTAAACCCTGAAACAGGCAGGTTTTCAATAGCAATTATTAAATGAATAATTGAGAAGTTAAGTGAACAGTATCTCATTGACTTGCTAGGTAATGTTCAGGTTGGCTGAAGTAGGAGGGGCCCTAGGTAAAACAGTCATATTTTGATGAGACTCTTAAATGTCTGGAACAATGTCCTGACTGACTTGCGTCTCGCTGGCTGGCTATTCAATCAAGCAAACTTGGTGCACGGTTCTTTGGGCTTCACAGATGCTTCATCTAAATGGCGTAAAGGCTTTGGTACTCAGGGTACCAATTAGGCTGGTTGTTCACGTTTGACCCTATCATCATCTTCTTTTAGGCTGGGGACTTCTAGAAGGGTCATGATTCTCACAATTCATTCAAGGATTTGTGATCTTTATAATTAATTCTTAATTTATAATTTACCAGGACCTTTGCTTTTCTTTCTCCCTCTTGTTTGCTCTCTTTCCATATTAACTGCTCATTAATAGATCTAGCAAATATTACCTTGGGAAGACAGAGGAGATGAAACGCTGACTAAGACTTTCAGGCATTGCTTTGACATACTGTCAGCTCCCCTTGACTTATCTGAGCGTTTTCTGAATTACTGAAGTCAGAGACTGCTCCTCTTCTGACTGCCTGTCAGCTTTATTTTGTACATGGCTGAGCTTGTTCTTACTGCTCAGCACCTGCTGCATAACACTAAATCTCTTTTCCTTTCTCTGTTTAAAAGTTTTCCCGTCCCATCCTCCATCATTTCTCTCTCTTACTATAAAAAAAAAAGATATTAAGGTTTAGAGATTAGGGTTGCCCACTTGAAGCAAGAAGACTAACACCATTCCTTCTCTTCTACTTTACCCAAGTCTGCCTCATGGGGACCTGGCCCCTTTTCCCCTTATGCCAACCTGGCTAAGGTCTTTATGCTTCCATGGGCAGTCCTAAAATAGGCAGCACTAGAATGTGGTCTACAGGAAAAGCACACTTTTCTGATTTACAGTAGAATTGCTCCTCATCTCCAGCCACCTCTGTGAATGCGGAAGCCTCTATTTTTCCTCTTACCATCGTACATGGGCTCTCCTGGATGACTGTGTTCTCATCTCCTAGGTAATTCAACATTATATCATAGACAAAGAATGAATAGGGATTTGGGTGGGTGCTCAGTAACAGAAAATAGAATGAAATTATTATATGCTTTTTTGAGTAGTGCAATCATTACTGTTTATAGCAAGTGGCCCATACTTAAAAAGGTTTATAGATTTTTTTTTTATAAAATAAGGCCACATTTTTAGGTCTGTCACAACAATCAGTTCAGGTCTTGTAAATGCACAAAATGTGTTTTCTTAGAATTACAGTGGATTGGGGAACACATAGTTCTCTAATAACCTGTGTCATTGCGTGAGTCATTGGGCTAGTTATAATTGAAGCTATAGAAATCTTGCCTGGACCTTCCAGGAGAAACCTGATAATAGGGCTTTTATGACTCAGTTAATTAATGGTCAGTAAATTTTATGTGTGTAATTTTTGTTTTGCTGGGTGGAAATGTTTTTCAAGTGATTTTATTTTCCTTTAGAGAAAAATGTCTTCTGTGCTTAAGTTAAACTTTTATGTTGAAGTTTCATCAAAATAATTGCATACCACCTTAAATTGCACTTAAAATATTGGACATAATTAAAATGTATATTTTTATAATTATAGTGCTGTTTCTTCTCAAACATGTATCATTAAAACATTCTTTGAAGTAAACTTTGAAAGTCTATGTATATACTTTTCCTGTTGAATCTTCCTTAGTATGTGAGAATGTTCAAGTACTTTGAACAATTTAAAGCTATTTAGAATTTGCCATTTAATAGGTGAACTGCTTGGACTGGAAGTTTCCCTGTGATTCTGTGAATGTTAATAGCAGGAGTAGCTGTTCATTACCCACATCTATTTTGTTTTGTAGGACTTCACCTGTACAATTGATCTACCAATAAAGATATCAGAGTTTTTTCTAACTTTATTTTATGGAGAAACAAATAACAATGAGAGAGTATCAAAACTGATTAATAGGACAGTTTCAATAATTAATACATTATACATTGTTATATTCTTAGTGGTTATCCATAGTACAAGTAGCAGACAGAATATCCTGTCCAAACACTATTACTACAAGTTTTTCTACTCACTGAATTAAGTGAAAGTAGCTGCATATTTATCCTGACTATTCTGTATATATAAGTACAAAATGATCCTTCCTTGGTATCCCCTTTTTTTGTTTAGTCCTGTCAGAGATGAGTATTCCATTGACATCTAAATACTACAGGTGCGCAAAGCAATCCAACACAATCCAGCAGTCCACAGTAGTACTTCTGTGTAGTAATGCAGAAGTGGTTGACTTGAGCCTTTCATAGCTCAGCATATTAATATGGCTTTACTGTATATACCTCATTTTTATACTTTTCTGCTGGATGGTTAAGACCAAGATAAAGCTAGACCTATGTAACAAGAAACGTAACTTTTGTATCTGATGAGGTCAGTCACATACCCTTGGGATTTATCCTGTAACCCCGTGCCACACTTTGTAGATCCCTTGCCAGTGTCAGCCTTGTGGATAAGTCACAGCCATTGCTTGACCAATTTGTTTCTCTGTGAAAGCCTGAGAGAATGTTTTCTCTCTGTGTGACTCTCCTTAGGCACACTCTACATCATGATCACATTCCTCTGTGGCATAATCCCTTTGATCAGAAAATTTGGGACACAACTGAGTTATAGGATGTTACAGTGCAGGTTCTCCTATGTCCTGAATCTTCACTGACCTTGAAAGGCTAGGGTCAAAATGTTGGCTGACTTTGCAGCCCTTCCTTTTCTCTAATTTTTTATCTTCAAGCTTAAGTTGTTAACCCTCCAGAAGAGAAGCTTATTATTACCCTGCGACATATGCAGTTCAGTTTACCCTAACTGTCTGTCTAATTATCAATCATCTTAGGCATAACATGGAACAGGTATTTTCCACCAAGTATTGATATCAGAGTTTTAATAGATTTCCTGACACAAACTGGTTGATAGCAGTTGCCCAATAAATGACTGATATGACACAAATTTAGAATAATGAAGTTTTTCTACCCAATAGCAAAACCTTAGTTCCTTGCTCATATATAAATCACTCTAGAGAATATTTATATGACCAACAGGGAATAAAGATCAAAGGTTGATGTTTTCTAAAGATCAGTATTATTATTGTGTCATTAGACTTTTGATGACTTTGAGAAAAACACACAAAACTGTCTTACAACTCTAGGCTTTCATTTCAACATCTAGAACAAAAGACATTGAAAGTCATATTGATGGTTTATGATTGCAGAAACTGTGAATACACCCTAAATAGGAGCCTTAGAAGAGAGGCAAAAGGCTGGCCTTAGCAACCAGAACTGAGTGTGTTTTAAAGTTGGGTGAAAAGCCATTGAGAATGAGCAAGGATGCCTGTGGGTTGAGTGAAGGAACTGAATGAATAGTGAAAAGCCTAATCAGAAACCATTTTGGATATCAGTAGAACTGTTTCTCCCTCTTCCAAAAAATTAAGTTTTATGTTTGAGAGCAGCAGCTAAAACCACCATTTTTGAATGCTATGCTCCCACTCTCTTAATTTTTTCTGGATCATCCAGCCAGCGACCATGTTGGTCTCCTTGCTTTCGTTCAGTGCTGCCTACACTTCCTGCTGCATAGTGTTCTCTCTCCTTTCCCTTGTCTTAGTCTCTTTTCTCTCGCTGTTGATACAAACACCTGACATTCAAAATTAAAGGAGGAAAGATTTATTTAGCTCACAGTCTGTAGAGCTTGCGGTCTGTAAAAGCAGGGTGCCACAAGGCAGAGGTCAACAGTTCACAGTGGCAGAAGACAGAAAAAGCAGCAAGGAGAAGGCAACATGTCTCTTTCTGTCCCTTTCATTGTATCCAGTCTACCAGGATTAGGGCTGTGCCAGTGCAATCGGTTGGCTGATCCAGTTACTTTTCATTCACTGCTGGGATAAAATACCCAACACCCAAAATTAAAGAAGGAAAGGTTTATTTAACTCACAGTTTGTGGAAGTTTCAGCCCATACTAAGCTTGCTCCAAGCAGAGTGGCACATGGCAGAGGGCAACAGTTCATGGTGGCAGAAAACAGCAAAACATCAAAAGCCAAAATGGAGGAGTGATGGCAGAGAGCAAGCCTCTCTCCCTTCCTTATATTGCTTTCATGCTGTCTGCTCTCGAGACCAGGTGTAGCACTCACTCCCATCATCCCAGTATTGGATCATGAATTAATCACAGACTCTAAAAGCCCACCACCTCATTGCTGCATGAGGCTTTGGGGGGGACAACTAGATACAAACCATACTATCCAGGAGTCATCCACCCTTAATCCCAGCACCTCTAATCCCAGCATTGCACTATGAATTGATCACACTTTGTAAATTCAGCCACCTCCAAAAAACCTCCTATGACCCACTCAGGGTTTGGTGGACATCTAGGTATTAGCTAGAGCATAATATTTCTCATCTATTTGTTTTTGTCTTGTTCTGCTCAGAATTTAGGCTTATTAACTTTCAGTTATAATTAAGGATTCAGCCACGGTTTTCTTTCTTGATAAATTGAGCTCTCGGGTCATAAACTTGGAAAAATCTCTCTCTCTCTCTCTCTCTCTCTCTCTCTCTCTCTCTCTCTCTCTCTCTCTCTCTCTCTCACACACACATACACACACACACACACACACACATACACATCAGTCTGGCCAAGGCCAACAGATTGAAGAAATTCTTAGATGACTCTATTTCATGGGATACTCTTGTCATTTTGGCCTTTCCCTGACTTAATGATGGCCATGTACTGGCCTGGGGTCCCTCAGCTGTCAAATATTTAGTTTCTGAATAAATATTTACATTGCTACTATTTTGTGGTTTTAAAAATAACCTTCTGCTAAAATCCTCAGCATTGTTAAAGACATCCCACTCCTTGTTGGTATGGACCACTGCTCCTCCCATAGTTACTGCTCTGAGGCAGTGTGATTCTATGACTGCATAGCTGTTACTGAAGCAGAGGGTGCCTGGAAAGCTGTGAGTGATGTCTGGGTGCAGGGGAGGAGCCATTGCTCTGGGGGCCCTGGAGCAGGTAGGCGGTGTGTGAGGCCTACCATCCGGCTTTGTGCTGGTTAAGAAGGACTGGTATTGAGCATCTGTCCCTCCTATCTCTGAAACCTTATGTACACTTCACAAAAGTTAATCTCTGGTCTCAAAAGGGGTTCTGGGGATGATAATCTACAATGTCAAAAGAGGTCCTGGGTAAGTGTTTCTATACTGGGAAGTGGAAGCTCCATTTGGATCCTGTAATAGCTCTAAGTGGCAAAAGAAGCTCCTGTGAGCCTATGTCACAGGATTCAGATGGGAGCTGTTATGGTCTGTGTCTAGTTGTTCCCCCAAAGCCTCATGCACTCAAGGGACAGCTTCTGGAGCTTGTGATTGATTATTGTGGGTGTGGGTGTTGCACCTGCCCTGGGGGCAGGTAATTTGCATTACAGTGCAAGGAGAGAGGCTAGCTAGCTGCCTCAGCAGCTGCCACTCACTAGCTTTGCTCTCTGCTCTTTGCTGCCCGCTGCCGCGTGCCACTCTGCCTTCGAGCCAGCTGAGTATGTGCTGAAACCTCCACTGACTGCGAACTGAAGAAACCTTTCTTTTCTCAGTTATGAGCATCAGGTATTTGTCCCAGCAAAGAGAGAAGAGTAACTGAGACAGGAGAAAATTCTTATCACCCTTGAAATGAAGAGTTAGTGGTCTCGGGAAGACACACTGTATTGTGACTTTTGAGGTGATGAAGGCAGCAACATTTCTACATTCATATATTGTTATAAAATATTCATTATCTACTGCAGATAACTTTGGAAGCACAGAGGATTAAAATTATGCAAAATTCAAGGTTAACAGAATGTATTCACATTTGGTGGTGTTGGTGCAGCTCTCTACTTTTATCTAGTCAGTAGCTTTGCAGCAGGAGGTAAGATGAGCTGATGACTGTGCTAGTTCTGTGATGCCCAGCAGCTTGTTACCTCATGGAAACACCACTGTGTGTTATGCAAGCAGTAAATGTGGCAGGCACAGTGACCCTGGGAGACCACAGAGCAGCCACATCTAAAAGATGCCTCATTCTAGCTTCTTAGGAGTTTAGACGATATTATGCACTCCCGAGAATTTGTATAGTTCTTGGGTTGTATCCCGGATGAGGCAACCTCTACGCAATATGGTGGCATGTAACTGTGTATGTGTGTATGTATGTAGTATGTAAATATATGTGTGTGTACATTTGTCTGAAATTACATTATTTATTCAATAGCCTAATTGTCTTCCCTTAACATCATAGTACAAATGCCATGTCATTGGATATTATTAAAATATTAGTTGAAATGACCACATTACATTTTTTTTTGTTTTTTTTTTTTTTGGGAACCAGGGATTGAACTCAGGCCCTTGTGCTTGCCAGGGAAGCACCTATTCTACTGAGCCATCTCCCTGGCAACCACATTACATTCTTTAAATGGATCTACTGGATTATTCTATTTGATTTTATTGGATATTGACGTGGTTCCTGTGCTTGATAAGCTCCCCATTCTCCATAACTGCTCCTGAAGATCTTAGTCTGGTTAAGCCCCTCTTCTAGATTGGGCTACTTAATCATTCACATAGTGTCCTATTTGTTTCCTTATATTGAAAACAACTACAGTTAATGGTTAATTTTCACAGTGTATCTTTGGAACAATTATCTGCATGATTGGGTAAATGATCAACATGCATTATTTCAGTTTTATAGAGATGTGCACATATACACATGTGCTGGGGGAGGAGTTTTAAAAAAATTGTAGCAAGCTCCTTGTGGCTCCTGGATTGAGTAACCTAGCCAACCTTGGGTGCTAGAATCCTAACTTTGAGTTGAAACCCTGGGCCTGCCAGTTCTGAGCTGCTTGGTCTTGGGTGAGTTACTGAACTTTAGTTTAACTTTAGTGCTTTAGTTTCTTCCTCAATAAAATGAGATGAATTATTAGGTCTCTTGGGGCTGGCAAAATATCTCAGTGGTCTAAGTGCCTGCCTGGCAAACACAAGGACCTGAATTTGATTTCTGGTATTGCATACTTTGCAGGCCTGGCAACCCTGGAAGTGTCATGCGGGCCCCAAACTGGGCATAGTGGGGCTGATGGCGCATGCCTATAATATCAATGCTGAGAAGGTTGAGACAGGACAACCTCTAGGAGTCCAAGCTGTGTAGTGATACCATGTACCAAATAAATAAAAAGAATTTTAAAAATTAAAAAAAATTAGATTTCTTTCTTCTGTTATGAACATTCAATGAAATGATTCACATGTGTACACAGTAAGCAGTCCATAAATGCTAGCCATTATCACTGTTCTCATCCTCTTTTCTTCATCTTAAATTTTAAGTGCCAGCTTTTCAGAGCATAGTGGTAGGGAGAATCCTGCTTTCTTCCTAGGGAACTGCCGTGCAGATTTTGAAGTATCTCCTTTTGGATGATGAGCTGCTGACTCTACAGGTTTTTTTTTCTTTTATCACCCTGACACTCTTCTGCAGGAGATCCTGACATTGAACTTTTGCTTCTAAAGAATTGTATGAAATAATCTCTTTTTTACATCATGGAGAAAAGTAAGCTTATAGCATAAAACTGTGATTAAACATAATAGGTGCTCCCCAGTGAAGGTTGTGTACAATAAGTTGAAGAATACTTAAGGGTATGAACTATCTTCTGTAAGACAGCACACTGTGTCTCTGCTCCTTTTTGTGTAGCACCACCTTTTGAATACTGTATTGGAAACACTCAGACCTGTTTTTCCTTACAGCTGGCAAATTTCCCGAGACTGTGTGAGGAGACAGAAAGGATTGTTGCAAACCACATTCGGGAGCGAGAAGGGAAGACAAAGGACCAGGTGAGGAGAGGCCTCCTGAAAGGCAAGATCCTTGTGGGAAGTGAAAGTCTTCTAAGAAGCCATCTGCTTCTTAGAAGCAGTCAGCCCAGCCCTTTCCAGCTGTGGAAAAAATATTGGGACAGTGCATTCATTTCTACTTTTGTGTGGTTATGCATGTGTGTTACTATACTACTATTTTGTGCATGTGAGAAACGTAATAAATATAAAGACTTTAGAAGAATGAAGTCTATAAACAGTTAAAGCAGTTTCATTGTTTTTCTCCCTCAACACTTCATGTTCATCGTGTACACCTCTCTGGTGTAGATATTTCTTAATTTAAAAACCACTAATTCAGAAACACACCACATTTTTTTCCCTTTGAGACAGGGACTCTTAATTTTTAATGAACTTACATATGCTCTCCAGGATTTTCAAAAACTAGAATGTTATGAACAATGTTGAGTGAGTTTACTTTTTTTTTTTACCAAGGAGAATAGTCTTAGCTTTTGCTTGTTCCTTTTAATCAACTTATACATGAAATGTACCAGTGAAAACAAATTTAAGAGCTGTTTTTTCTTAACATTTCTTACTGTTTTGCATGGAATGACCTTGAAGTTGTCTTCTAAACTTAGTTCTGTTATTTTGAAAGATTTTTTTTTATTTTAAAGAGAATAAAAACTTAATAACATTAAAATGATACAGAATTTCAAAGCAAGATGATAGGAAATTAATAATGGTTGTTATTTGGCATTTTATTATCTTTAAAGTAGTTGTTCAGCTCACCAGATATAGGCATGCAACATTGGTCAAACATTGCCTGTTCCTTTCAATAAATCAATATAAATTAATAGTATGATTATCTTGGCTTCTATCTATCTATCTATCTCTCTGTCTGTCTGTCTGTCTGTCTGTCTGTCTTCTTTCCTTCTTATCCTTATTCTGGTTGTTCTTTACTTTTGAGCAGTTTCTTTCCTGGAAAGATGATTTTTTTAGGTGAAGTTGATTCATTTTAAAAGATGAAGGACTAGGGCTGGTGAGATAGCTCAGCAGACTAAGCACCTGCTTAGGCAAGCGCAGGGACTGGGGTTCCGTTCCTGGCACCCCATGCTATGCTGGCCCCATCCCTGGGCATGCTGAGCCAGCCACCGAGACCAGCCTGGTGGCCACCCCTGTAATCCCAGTGCTGAGGGGGCTGAAAATCGGAGGATCACTATGAGTCTGAGCTGCATAGTGAGACCCTATACCAAATACCTAGAGAGAGAGAGAGAGAGAGAGAGAGAGAGAGAGAGAGAGAGAGAGAGAGAGAAAGAAAGAAAGAAAGAAAGAAAGAAAGAAAGAAAGAAAGAAAGAAAGAAAGAAAGAAAGAAAGAAAGAAAAGGTGGAAAGAACATTTGACTCTGGCCCTGTGTTCGCCACCAAATATATGGTCTTGTATGACTCATTCCTTTGGACTGTGGTCTTCCATTGGGATGTTGATTTGTATGATCGCCGAAAATCTCTGTAAGTGGGTATTTCAAGACTGATTTTCAGGTGAATTGGAAGAGAGAGAGGTGGAAGAGAAAAATAGAGAAGAGAGAAAGGCAAAATTTAAAAAAGCAGCTTAGAGAAACCAAGGTGGTGGAAGAGATGCATGCAGCACAGTGTATGTGGCAATGGAAGGGCAGGAGGCGAAAGCGGAGAGGCAGAGCTGGAGACTCCGCAGCCAAGGACTTTGCTAAGTCACTCCTGAAAGAACTATTTCTTTTGCCTGGGCCCTGGGACTCATTGTTACTACTTTTTATCACTGTGCTTTGAGAGTTAATTAACTACTATTTATAGTTTTCTTTTTTTTGCGGTTTTCCAGCTTTCACAATCTTGGATGGCTATGAAGTCAGAAGTAAAAATAATAGACATTGTGACTTAGTGGAAATAAACAAGTCTGTAGTAACTCATGAGTCAGTGAAACAGAGCCTGGGGCTAGGTCTGTAGCTCCAAGCTGCACTCTCCTCCCCTGTGCTGTGCCTCAGACCAACAAAGCTTTACTTCCTGAAAGTCAACTATACACCTGGTCTGAAGAAAATAAGCTGTGTCAATTTCATATCATTAAGTTATTCAAATTATAATATATTCTGCTTACCTATTAGGGATATTGTACAGAATAATATTGAAAGGAAAATAGTACACTTATTAAACATCTTTGTGATTATAACTAAGTTAAATGTGGACTTGTTTCATGTCTCACAATTTTTGTTTCACTAAAATTGATAGATTCAAATTTAGCATTTGTTCTGGAACAGCCTGGCTCAGTGTATGAAAACCAGCTCTGGGCTGCCGTAAGACTGGAGCAAGAGGCAGGCAGGCCTCGGCCTGTGCAGAGGGAGATTCGCTGGGGCCTTACTGATGGGAACGTACACTGGCTGGCCCCAAGACCAGGTGGATTCCTGGAATTTGAGTCAGACACGGGAGGATATGAAATTCTTAGGAAAAGTGACTTCATCCAAGCCAGAATGGATATATTTTATCTCAGGGTCTAGGCACATTCCTGGCACCAGGGTCAGGTCCTACGGCTCTGTGTACCACTCTAGGGGGTTTGTGAGGCATTTCCCTCTTAAAGGACACTCTCAGGTGGCTCGCTCTCACAGTTAACAACTGCTTTTTGAGGCTAGCTGTGCTCTAATGCAGAACTGTGTGCTGTAAGAGAAACATGCTTTTTTTTTTTTTTTGGTGGAACCAAGGGTTGAACTCTGGCCCTTGAGCTTGTCGGGGAAGCACATATTCCACTGAGCCATCTCCTCAGTCCTAAACATGCATTTTGGTAATAGGATCTGCCACTTAAATCCTGAACTAGGTGTTGCCTTGGGCCATATGGTACTGCTGAAGTATGGTGTCATACCTGGTTCATTTCCTCAGGCCTTTGCACCTGAGCCATTTTGAAGGATTCTTAGTTTTATTTCTTTTTTAAAAAACAATTTTATTGAGAAAAATAATAATGAGATAGTTTCATAGTTTTATTTCTTTTTTAAAAATCAATTTTATTGAGAAAAATAATAATGAGATAGTTTCAAAACCAATTCGTAGGACAGTTTCAATGATAAATACATTGCATATTGTTGTCTTAGTGAGTATTCATTGTACAAGATGCAGACATGATATCCTGCCCACAAACACTATTAGAACAAATCTTTTTATTCATTGAATTAAGGGAATGTAGCTGTATATCTATCATATTTTGAATATACAGATACAAAATGGTCCTTCATTTTTACTCCCCCTTTTTGTTTAGTTTTGTCAGAGAAGGGTATTCGTTGTCATTTAAATATTGTCAGTGTGTGAAGCCAGCAAAACATTCCTGAATAGTCCAGTAGTCCTAATAGTAGTGGGTTTAAATAAGAGAGCAATTGACTACCTCTGCTCAGAAAGCTTTATGAGGGAATATTCTCAAAATGAAGCATTTGGGAAACTATAAATCTGTCTTGGGAGCATTTTTTAAAACAAAGTCTTTTGGAACATTCATACATGCCAGGAATTCTTCTAGGGGTTTCTGTACATGTTAGTAATGTCTGGTCACATGACTGCTTCGACACTGAGATGAACCACAAAAGCCAAGCCTCAGAGTCCACAACACGAGGTATTGTATGTTCTTAGGAGCCTGCCTTTCCACTGGATGGGGCTCGACAGCAGTATCTGCGGTTTTTTTTTTTTTGGAGAACCAGGGATTGACCTCAGGCCCTTGTGCTTGCCAGGGAAGTGCTTATTCTACTGAGCCACCTCCCTCACCCTCTTTTTGTTTTTCTTGGTTGTACCTCATAAAGACACTCAGCATATAGGACTTGCAGAATTGCTTCAGAAAGTGGCAAGAATGAAGGAACAAATATATTCAAAGTGAGGGGGAATAGTTTTAGGGTGGTTAATGGCAATGCCTCTTTTACTATAATAAATTAAAAAATTTTTAAATATTCACTGTATATTTTTCTTTTTTTTTTTGGCAGAACCGGGGATTGAACTCAGGCCCTTGTGCTTGCCAGGGAAGCACTTATTCCTCTGAGCCATCTCCCCGGCCCCTTCACTGTATATTTTTGATCATACCTTGTAATACATGTGTGCACAATCTAAATATGGACCTAGACTATCTGGGCATCATAGCATAGTCTAGCCTTATCTTGAGTGAGGATAAGGGGTGAAAATCAAGGGGGGCTTTCTCAAGGAAGTACACCCTGGAAATTCATTCACCTATGAATTTTCATCCAGGAGGACTCTGATGTGCTTATGTGTTACCATCAGAGAAGCAAGGCAGCCTGAAAATACTCAGTGTGTGCATAAGAAATACATCCGACCAGATAACCCTCGGAGCTCTGGAGATACTGAGGCATGGGTGCAATTGTTTTTAGCTCTCAACAAGTCTTGGCATCTTGGAAAGATACTTTGCTGTTGAGGGAATGTAAAAAGTGGAACCCACTTTTGAAGGTCTCTGGAATAAGACTTTTTTTTAGAGTTCCTGGTGGCTTCATTCTCCTCTTGCTCTTGGCCTTTTCATTTCCCTTTTGGAGAATAGTTTTTTGCAGAGATGCCTTCCAGATCTCTCATTTAAGAGTTTACAAGTACCTTAGGGTTAGAACATTTACTGGTGCCCTGGCATATGTTCGATCCATTCCTTCACAAATCTTTTGTGCATGCACATGACATCCCAGACCCTGGTTGAGGCACAGGGACCATGGCAGCCAGCATTCTGACTCTGCAGAGGTGTGCTCTGTTGGCTGGTAGCACCACAAAGGAAAACAGGGTAGGGCTGCATGCTAGAATTGTGAGAGATGATAAAGGTGGGTCAGGGAAGAGCCTTCTGATGAAGGGCATGTTTTGCAAAGTGCTGGTTGATATTTTGATTTGATAATGAAACCTGAGGGAGGTTTTATTTTTACTTGTGTATTTTCTTTCTTAGTTATTTAATGATATAATTCTGATTGCCAAGAGGGAACTCTAGACATAGAAAGGGGGAGAAAAACAAGAGGTAATATTGCTTATACTGTCCGTGCCCTTCTTTTGAATGTTATGCTATGCTTTAGAGGAAAAGAAAAATTTTGATAGCAAATAATATATAATTTAATTCTCAGACTTACATTTTGTTTAATTTTTTAACTTATGAATTTAGAGTGCAAAGGTTGAGTTTAATGAAAAAAAATTAGTGCAACTTTTCGTTCTTATTGAGAAATCACTTTAAAAATTAAGAGCAGGGACCAGGCGTGGTGGCACTCATGAGGCAGGAGGACTCCTCAGTTGTGAGGCTATTTTAGTCCACACAGTGCGTTGCAGACCAGTCTGAACAACAAAAGCCCTGTCTCAAAAGACAAAAGCCAATAAATAATTGATAGGCAATTACTGAATTTAGGGTTTGAAAAATTTTCAAGTGGGTGCCACTGATGCGACTCTTTGCCTTGCAGGTGCTGCTACTGATTGACATTCAAGTATCGTACATCAACACCAACCATGAAGATTTCATCGGCTTTGCAAAGTATGTGAACCAATTGACTGTCCTCTGTGAGTGCCTGCTGCCTTGTACAGAGCGCACACTCCCAAGTTCTACTGTTGTTCCCACAATTCCACACCTTTTGTGGGTACTCTCTGTCAGTATTAACTCTACTAGCAGGCCCGGATTCCAAGTCTGAGGGGCAGATTGCTTATTCATCTCTCAGTAAAGTACTATAGTTAGTTCTATTATAAAGAATTAACTTGAAGCGTTTCAAGTCTCATGTTTTATACACTCATTACGTCTGGAATGTGATTTGTAGTTTGTGCTTGAACTCTCATAGATAAGCAGCAACAGATGTACACTTAACATTTGAGGCAATTTCTTACATTAGTTTGAAATATCAAGTAGAAGTCAGAGGTTACAAATGCTTAGGACTTTTTAAAAATCATAATTCAGGGACCTTTAAAAATGATTTTTTTGTGAACTTAGATCTAATCTGTTGGGTTGAATATTCTATTTTTAAAAGTCACATATATAGTTTATACCTCTTTATTCTCCATATTGCTGTTCTTCCCTGATTCTGTCATGTGGACATTAGGGTTATTGAGGGTATATTATTCCTCAGGAGGTATTTACAACACTAGGAATTTCCTCATATTCTTGGAATGAATTTTTGTTTAATTTAAAGAATATTATTCTAACTCTAATAATATTTAGGTCTTATAAATAGTTCCAACTTCAACTTTATAAAATCTATTTTATATAAGATGTATAATGAAAGAGCCTATGTACTTCTACTTTAGCTGTACTTCTAGAGCAATGACAAAGACAAAACTCAACCAAATGCCAAACTAATTTACTTTAATATAGCCTGACCTAAAAGAAATAGATAAGGATTAAATAATGGTTTGCGAAATTTATGCTTAGGGAGAAAATTCCCAATGACCCAGAGTACACTACCTCAGTCTAATCTAGGCTACATTTAAATGCCTAGCTAACAGTATCAATCCGTGTGGTACAGAGTGGTTATTAGTGATGCGTGGTAAATTAGTTTTCCTTGATCACTTTCTCTCCATGCAGTGTGGGAATATTTGTTAGAAGACAGTGATACATACACTCCCATCTGCCTACTCCACCTCGCAGGTAGGCTGCTGTTGACCACCAAGGTGGTCTCTTTGCCCCCACCGCTCTCACCATTTACACCGTTCATTTCCTTCTGCAAAATCACATTGACTCTGACATGTGTCCTTGTTCCTAGGTCTAGAAGGGAGATCTGAGAATTCTTTCTAGCCCTCCTCAAAGTCCGTGAACACCAGGAGGCCTGTGCCAAACTTACTTCTGTTTTCAGGGAGCGGGGTGGGGTGCGAGATTATTGTTGCTTAATAATTAAAAAGTATAAGGAAATATGGATCACCATTTAAACTAGAACATTGGCTATCTACGTCACTTGTTTCTCTGAGGAATTTAAAAGACAAACCCTAGCCGGCTAAATAGCTCAGTGGATTAAAGTGCCTGCAAGCCGGCTCAGGGGCTGGGGTTGAACCCTGGGGCTTGAACCCCACCCCCTGGGGTACATTGGAAAGGCAATTAAGACTGGTGGTGCCCGCCTGTCATCCCAGCATCTGGGAGGCTGTAAACAGGCGGAGCACTATGAGTCTGATCTGGGAGTGAGACTCCAAACACCCTTTAGACTCTTCCTTAAATACAAAAAAAAAAAAAAAAAAAAAAGAAAAAAGGAAGACAAACCCTTGAAAAACAACAAGAATGGTGCCCTTCATGTCTATTTTTATGGATTACAAATACCAATTATAAAGAGTAGCAGATGTAGACGTAAACTTCACACAATAACTGAAAAGCGAATATACAGTATTTTAGCAAGGCATTTAACTTTCCTATATGTTAATTTACTGATATATCAAATGGAATACTAAATAATCCCTGTATTGTACATCTTTCAGGATTGTTTGGAGATCAAATTCATGAAGTTATGTGCACATACTTTAGAAAACTGTGGTGTAGTCTAAGAATAGAGGTCTGTCTACACACACACACACACAAACCACACAAACACACACACAATCACACACACACAATTTGGTTATTAAATGCACCATTTCACATTGTAGTAAAAGTTATAATGACTAAAATACAATAGCATAATCGCTATTATTTTTTAGTTGCCAATAACATCTCCACAGATAACATTTTTGATTACTTACTCTATTGACCCAATTTGCTGATCAAGTCCAACCTCCCTTTATGTTCCTTTCTCAATTTCTAGTATTCACGATCAAAAATTATGTTTGAAAATTAATATAAAAAATGATGTTTGACTCTAAGACTCGGGGTAAATGTTCTATCCATTTGTGTACTAAGCTGAAGTACATGTAAGTGTGACATGTGATAATTATGAAATGAGAAATGCTCATTTCAAAATCTCTTTGATGGGTTGTGGTATTTGCTTTTAAAAATTAAAAAAATATGGTTGTAGCTGTAAATTTTAAAGTTGGCGGGAATGCTGTTTCCATCAAGGAGGAAAAGTCAAGCCATATTTGAAGATAATTATGTAAGTATTTTTAGTTCCAAAGATAGAAAAGTATGGGGTTGAGGACAGGGAGCCTTTGCTGCTAGAAATTTTCTCAGAGAATTGCCAAAAGATAGAGGAGTACCTCTCAGATTTATAGGATCACGATGTGCATAGTATTTTATATGCATCATCTTTTAAAACTGGGATAATTTCTTGTGTTCTAAGAGATATTTTAATGGAAAACAAATTTCTAAAATTAGAACAGTGGGATGTTCAGTGTCATGGTAGTGTCCAAGACATCTCAAAATTCTTTTCTACCGTAGAATTTATTTTGCCATGTCGGGTATGTGCAACTTCATTTGCCATCGCTCAGTTGTTTATTAAACATGGGCCGTAAAATATGTACCATGTGTCATATGTCCAAGTGTGTTCTGCCGTAGACTTCTTTGGAATTTCCTGACTTCCCAAGCTTAGTCATCAACTCTATTAAAGTGTCTGAATCTAAAATGTAGTATTTGGAAGTCGCTGACAACTTTTCCTGTGACTTAGGGTACTAATTTGTCATTTTTTCCTCTTTTGCAAAAACAGCCCCTGTGTTATATTTTCCTAACATACCTACTTTTTGCTTTGCTATAAAATAAGAACTAGTCCAATCCTTCTTTCACATCCCCTCATTTTCACTAATCCAGCTATTTGAAGAGCAGTGCAAGCTTGTTAGCTGAACGCCTTGGGAAGTAAAATTGCAAATTCTTGTGCTGGTCTTCATTTGTTCCAGGATACAATTTGCCTCCTGAGTTATAAGATTTATGCAGTCCAGTGGCTTGAGAGAAAAAGGGGCTCTCAGTAGGGGCTGTTGACGTCTCTATACCGTATGCAGCAGACCAAGGTCTGTTTGCTTTTCAATCTGCTGAGTACATCTCAACACCTGTTTTCTCACAGTGGAAATAATATGGTGTGCATAGTTCAGTTCTTGTTATATGAGCACCATGAAAATTGCCTGGGTTGTAACATTCATTATATCTATTTCCTGATCTCCTGGAATTCCTCTGTTGCCATTTTACAAAAAGTGTATTTGAGCTTTGCCACCAGTTCCAGAGCAAGCTCAGTCTTTCCCTTTGCATTCTTCTTTTATGTTTCCCTAACACGACCTCATAATCTATCATCATGGTATGTCTATGTCCTATCTCTGTCTGATTCAATCCAAACTTGCATATTACAGCATAACAAGATTCTTTGTTTTTGATTCATAGGCAAGTTTAACTATTAAATTCTTGGTTGTTCATTGGGATTATTACTGGATAGAAATATAAGCTTGAAAGGATATCTATCATTATTCCAATGAAATAAAAAGTTCAATGTTTAAAGACCATTTTTAAAATAAGAAGTCTTACATCCTCAAATCTATTATTTTGAATCTTGAGAGATGAGTGATCCTTCTTTCACAGTGACCCCTCCCCCCAAGTTCTGTAAGATTTTCTTGGATAATATTTAACTTGAAGTTTGAATTGACATCATTTCTTTTCCTTTTGCTTCGGTCTGATTGGATGAGTCAGGCCTACATGTGGGAGTCTAGGGGCTCCAGGAAGTGTGTAAATCTTGGAGGACTCTAAGAGAGCATTCTAAAAGGGCTGCATCACTCCACAGCTATGTTATTCAGTAGACCTTTTTGAAGTAAAGAAAATATGTTTTAACCTGCATGGGTTAGTCTAGTAGCCACTAACTGTGCGTGACTGTTGAGCGGTTGAAATGTGGCCAGAGAAATGGAGAAAGGGAAGTTTTAATTTAAATTACAGTTCTAAATTTTAGTTTAAATTAATTAAAGTTTTAATTTAATGCTACATCTGTCTCCCCTCTACTGGATTGGACAGCACACCTCACAGCCTCTGGGGGAGGCTGTCTTTTTTCTCTGTCCATGGCTTAGTAATTTTTCTAAAATCAGTGCTCTTCCCTAAATCCTTTCTTTCCTTACTTCCTGTGTTGTGCCTGATAGATCTCATTTGCATCAACACTTCAGTTGTTAACTTCATCTGATGACTCTGAATCTCGATCTCCATTTCAAAACTTTTTTCTGGACCATGAGCCATATTTTGCTACCTGTTGAACCTCTCTACTTGTGAACCCTAAAAGCTTTAACGCAATAGTTCCAAATTACAATTATGGCCTGTTTCTGTAATTTGCACCTCTCCCCCCCTCCATGCTTAAACTTAAACTGGACATCTGGGTGTCATCCTATGCTTGTTCTTCTCTGTGTCTTCCTTCATCTTTACTGAATTCATTTGACTCTTGCTATAATAGTTGTTGAGCTTGTCTATTTCTTTATATCATTGCTGACACACTAAAGTGAGTCTATAAGGTCTCACTGCTAGATCAGATGTAGTGATCCACCTATTTACAGCCTCTGCACCACCGCACTCAGTCTTAATCGCTGTCTCAGTGTGTCCCAGGGGCAGGGCCAGCACAGCAGGATCAGGTATCGAACCCCTGGCCCCTGCACTTGCTTGTAGGTGTTTTAATCTGCTGAGCTATTTGGCTAGCCCTTTAAAAGAATATTTTGACCATGACATGTGTTGGCTCAGAAACATTAACTACTATCTGTTACCTACAATGTAATAGCCAAGTTTTTTATAATTAGTCCTAACCTCCAGTTACTATAATTATTATAGTAGATGACTTTTAGGGTCACTTGCAAACCTGAATCTGTGATGACATGGTTCCACCACGATAGTTTCAGTGTTCTCAACTTTTCTGCCTGCCTCACCTTTCTACTTCCTGACTTTGTCAGTATTTCTGTATTCCTGGAATGCCCTTGGTCATCTTCCTGTATTAACATTTCAAGTTTTCTGAGAAATTCCAGATCGCGTGAAACTGAGACGCCATTTCTTCTTTCTGAGTATTCAGATCAATTACTAAGTATGGGGCTTATTTTATAAGTAGTCACCGCCTCCTTGGCACGCTCTTCTGTTACTTGTGTCTGTGTTGTGTTTTCTAATGGACAAAGCTAGAAGGGAATATGTACAGAAGTTACTGAACAGAGGTAGCCCTGTGGCTTTTCTGTCTTTTCATGTACTCTTATTTTTATTAAAATTTTAAGTTCTTATTTTACACTCCTGAATTCATTATGTCTCAAGCATAAACCTAATAAATCTAATTTGGTTTTGTGTCTTAGTCTTGTAGCAGAGCCTTCTGTGGTTATCTGTATGTAGTACAAAGCTTTGCTATTAACAAATACACATAGTAAGAATTGATAGAATGGTTGTATCTTGTATTTGAAACAGAAGCAATTTTGTTGTTCCATTATATTCTCATATATTCACTTTACATAGACCTTATCTTTACTTGTTACTTGTGCTTCTGCCAGGCAAGAAGCATTTTTTTTTTTTTTTTTTTTTTTTTTTTTTTTTTTAGAACTGGGGATTGAACTCAGGTCCATGGGCTTGCCAGCCAAGCGCTTATTCTACTGAGCCATCTCCCAGGCCCCTACTTGTGCTTCTGTATATACTGCTTCATCTATGCTAGACATTTGTGGGTTTCTGGTACCTGATTTGTACTTACATTTTCTTCGACTTATGAGAAATTAAAACATTATACATAAGTATATTTTATAATGTTGCTGAGATAGCCAATTAAGGAGCTGTATGTAGGAATTATGTCCAAGGACTCGAATTCACTCACAAGTCTTTAGATAGTCTCTCATAACACATTCTTAAATAAGCACTTTGAAATATTTTTAATCCAATTATCATGACATGGAATTACAGTAAAGGTTATTTTCTAATTAGACTCTATATTATGTTGTGTGTGAAATAACTTTAAGTACCTAAATGTATCATTAGCAACTGTATGTATGGATTTTATGGGGCTAGCTCCCATAAGATGATTATTCTTTGGGTACAAAGTAATAGTATTTTAGTGTTTACTTCATAATATTTGAGATGTTCAGATAATATTCATTCTCAACTATCCATGCACTGTCCTATATGTGACTGCCCCTAGGTGGAAACCTATTAGTAGAAATTCTCTTTATCTGGTGTCGCTAACAAGCTTCAGAGAGGAACTTTGCATCTCAAGGAATCTTGGATGTAAAAGAAACTTAAGGCTAGGTGCAGCTCAGTGACAGAACACTTGCCTAGCTCATACAAGGGCCTAGGCTGATCCCTGGGCTCCCCATTCCTAACACACACAAGAACCTAAGGAAGAGTCCAGTTTCCTACTTCTTCTCTAAACACTATGCTGCTGAGAAAATGATGTCTGTTTAGACCAAACTCTAAGGCAGTACACAGAATCATTAACACACTTCTCTGTCTTTTGCGTTATATTCAATTTCCTTTAAGGGACCTACATTTAACTTTATAGAGTCTCAGTAAACTTGTTCAAAATAAACACCTATAGTATTGTTATAGTTTTTTATTATTATAGCATCGGTTTATAATTTCAAAGTTACTACAGAGTTTTACTCAAAATATTTTTCTCAAAGAAAATCCTAAAACATAAATATAGTGCTAGGAAGAGATGACCATAAGCTGTGAGGGAGTCAGGACCATATTTATAAAGCAAGTGTGCCTGAGAGAAAAGCTGGAGGACTCTGGAAGGTGAGGGAGAGGAAAGAAAGTGTGGGAGAGATTTGCAGCCTTGGGAAAGTGCTTCTGTGATGCACCATGGGCATCCAGAATGTGGTGTGGGGGCCTCAGATCCAGGCCACGATCGATTTGTCACCTGTTTTACCCCTTCTACACCTGTAGACGAAGGTTATTCAGAGAAATGGTGGACGACAGACAAATTTCATTTTGATGAAGGGAATTAGCGTTGACTAAAACTCAAAAATAGTAACTAAAGGAAGAAGCTGAAATTAGTAAACTAGAAATTGTGAGAGAAAAGGATACTCATACAATGTCCTTAACAGTCAAATGTAGCTTGACTTCTTATTACCTGTCCCTACCCAGCCTCACTCTTTGTGGATTGAAGCCTTCTGGGAAGCTCAGGGGCAAAGGAGAAGCCGTTTAGGTGGGAGGCTTCATCCAAGTGATCGTGGTGACCCCGTCATGAGGAGGGGTAGCCTGGCCATTCCAGCAATGAGACACTGACCCAGGTCTGGAGATCTCGACAAGAGTAGCCTGCAGGGAGGGCAGGATTGCCCTCACATCCACGAAGAGCCACACATTACATTCAAGCGAGGCTGGTGAGGGTAAGGAACTTAAATATATCAGGGGAGCTGGTAAGACAGCTACTTTGAAGAACTATCCCAAATGTGGTATTGACTTCTGCCTTACCACTGAACCCATCACTTTCCATCACTTTAAATAGTTGATGTCTTTAACTTACCTCTTCTTTATTTTAGACGGTTCCATTATTCCCCAAAACAGTGACTATAAACTCTTAAGCAAGTGGACAGAGAACTGAGTATTGCTAGTCTTACTGTCATAACCAAAATGAGTTTAAGTTTTTCTTTTACATCATTAGAGGAATCCAGAGATCTGCCAGAAGAAAGCCTTATTCTTTTGAAGGACAATATAACACAGAACTCAAAAATGTAGGCTCTGAGGTTAAATTGTTATAGCCCTAGTTGGTCTGTATTCCAGTATTGCCCCACAGAGTTGCAGTAAGAAATAAAATCACTAATATTTGTAAAACACGTAGATTACAGTTCCTACTTGATAAACCTTAACTTAATGTTTATCTAACTATTCCGTGTGGACACCAGGTATTACAACAACTCATGTTGTTATTAATGCAACAGTGCCCCCCTTTCCAGGTAGGGTTATTAACATTCTGTTTGTCATTGTTAATTGCTACTAGAAGTCCCACTGAGTTGGTTCTGCTTCTGCAATTAAACTGACATTTTTTTTTTTTCAATAGCTGTGCCTCAGTTGTTGATTTTAAAAGGCCTATTATATATATCTGTTACTTGTTTGGAATGTTGTTAAGAGTTTCTTCAGTGCTGTTTTCCTTTGATTTTCCTAGTGCTCAGCAGAGGAGCAGTCAGGTTCACAAGAAAAACACGATTGGAAATCAGGTAGGAACTGTAAAATAGATTCTGTGCATGCCTGCCTTAAAGAATGCCAACTAATCGCTTGATTGACTTTTTTTTTTTTAAGTGCAAATTAATCATGTGCAAATTTTGCTTAAAATGCAGCTTTTCACTTTTTATTTTTGCTTTTAAAGTTTTTCGAGTGAATTTCATTGCTTTTTGGCTATTTTGTGCAGTTAAACATATTGATTTATTTTAAATAACTTCCCTGCTACTCGCTCTGCATTCCGAATGTGAGTCCCTGCATCCTCATTTGCGTGCGCTCCTGACCCCTACACTCACCGTCGGCGCTGAGAGTCAGCTCAGGGTTAAAATATGCTGAGTAGCTGCATGAGCTTTCTGGTGCTTCCGACTAGTTCACACGTTCGCACAGCTTGGTAACAGTGAAGGGACAGCTCACGAAGGAGGCAGTGGGTGGATGTGGCCTCTGCCGCATTAAATTCCTGTTGGCGAATGAAGATGTTCATTCTTATGAAGATCTGATCTTTTGAGTTTTTGTGTTTTGGGGCTGACCAGCTGTCTCTGACTAATAGCGCTCTGCAGAGATTGTATTAACTCTGGCAATTTGCTGTTTCTTTTATGTTTTATGTGATAATAAGTATTTGCATTGTTATTTCTTTTCAAGTCAAAACAATGATGATTTTTAAAGTTTTTTTTTTTTTTTTTTAATTCAGAGGTACAATCATTGAACAAATTGAAACCTCTGCTCTAGAGTTTTTGCCATTGTTTTGAAAGGAGAAGAGGTAATAACAGACTTTATTTTAAAACCTTTTTTTTTCTGAACTAAAGCATATAATTCTTTGCTATTTCAGGGAACCAATCTTCCGCCTTCAAGGCAAATTGTACGAGCTAAGTTCTGTAAGCTTTACTGTTGCTTTTTCATTTAGCTTCCCAAGGGCGCAGTTTGTCTTTAACTGATTAACTCAACTAGTGCTTGCTACTAATTTTTTTTTAAAAAATGTAGGTTGTTTTGTTCGTAACACCTTATCACTGAAATAAAAATCCTCTTCAGAGGGTTCATCCCTTCACTGCTAATAACTTGCTGTGATTGAAAGGTATGAACTAGTAAACTCTAAAATGCTGTAATAATAAACCTTTAACACTGTGGGTGCTTTGACATTTCTCTAACTTTAATGGGCCTTAAAATAATTAAAATCATTAATAACCTTCATCTCTGTCCTTTTATACTTTGTGGTTCTGAGGTGTAAGCCCTTCTCTTTCTTTCATTGGTAATATTTTTAGTATTTGTAGATGATGCTTCTAAAAGGTGGGTAAATATTGAATATCTTATTTAGCTATATTTGCTGATAAGTCTTCTCAATTTCAATTATTTGTATTTACTTTTTTAAAATAATAAAAAAAAACCCTGAAATTACATGCATTGATGTTTTAGATGACCATAGCTAACTCTCTTAAAACTAGATAATATATCTTTTTTATAGAGTTGTAAAGATGCAATCAAAAATGTTTAAAATATGACTTTCAAAAAAGTTATGTTCTCATTTCTACCATGGGTCAAGCAGATCTTCCGAAAGTGCATGATTTCAGAAGGAGATTAGAACATGGGCCAATTACTGGCTCTGTGATATTTCGGAAGATACAAGCTTTGGACCTACACACTCGTGGGTTCAAGTTCCATTTTGCCACTTAGGAATCACGTGGATCTGGGAAAATAGAATCTGAGGTTGCTCAATTACGTGATGGGAAGAATAGGAAACTAATAATCAAACATCACATACAAATGAATTTTATAACCAGATAAATCCCCTATAAAGAGTAGAAATCTTGTTCCTAGAAGTATTTCTTGAAACTTTTAGGAGAAAAAAGTTAAGTATAAGAAAATTATTAAGTTATAAAATGAGAGCCATAAAATACTTGAAAAACTTAGAAGCTATGATAAATTATCCTGATGCCACCATGACCTGGATTGGGGCTGAGTGTGCTGCAAAGAATTCGTATTAAAATTTTCCTCATAGTCAGAAGCATCTCTACCTCAAGAAGCAGAAACATATGGAAAGAAGCAATAATGTAATGGTGTGAATGCATACTTTAAATAATATCTGAAAGGAAACTTGGAGCATTTTTCCATGATACAAGTTCCAAATGCTAAAATCATATTAATGATGTTGCTTTGACTTTGCTGAATTCTTCAAGGCCTGCATAGTATAGAAGTTTTATAACCCAAGATAACATAATTGGATGAATGTTATAATAGAATACAGAAAAAAATACAATATGAAGTCCATGTGTAAAGGACCAGATATGCCTTGAAGGTTGGAATTATGTGTGGCCTTTAGAAAAACTACATTTATAGTGTCATATATTACTCAACATTCCTGCAGGGCAGAGGAATCACCCTGTAATTGAACACATTTTATTTCTATAGTGAAACAAATGATTAACCACACCGAATGAACTAAAGAAAGGATATAAATCTTCTTACATCAGTTCAGGTTTTGCTGCCAAATTTATTAAAAAAACAAGCTTTGAATTTGAGACTTAGACATTATGATTTTTTTCTTCTTGAGTCTTATTTCCAGGTATTAATATAAAGTCAATTAAGCTTATTGGTATAGATAGATCTATGCTATGATCACATTCATCATAGGGAACTTGTACCTGTAGAGGATATATCTTAATTTGTTTTTTTTTTTTTCCACTCCCTTTCTATCTCTCCCTTCAATCCCTTTCCCCCTTCTGATTTACAAAGTGTTGTTTCCATTTTATCCTTCTTTTCTCATTTTTTCCTTTTCCTTTCCTTCCTTTCCCCATCTCCCCTCCCTTGTTTCCCTTCCCTTTTGAACAATTTCTTCCCATTTCATGGTATCTTGTACAATCTGGTTCTTATTTATACCTTCAGTATCTTATACCAGAGAGACAATGTGATATTTACATATGTATGTTTGTTTCATTTAAGAGCATGGTCTCAATGTCCATCCATTTAGCTGTAAATATCTGAAGTTTATCCTTCTTTTTAAAATTTTTTTAATGTATTTAGTACAGGGTCTTGCTTCACAGCTTGGACTAGTAGTGGCTCTCCTGTTTCAGCCTCCCCAGCACTGAGATTATGGGCATGCACCACCACCGCCGTCTTGGTGGTCATCTCAGCGGGCCTGGGGTGTGGCTGGCATGGCATGCAGTTCTGGGGTCAAATCTGGGTCCTTGAGTTTGCCTAGGCAGGTGCTTAGACCACTGAGCTATCTCCATAGCTCCAAATTTATCCTTCTTTATGGCCAAATAGTACCAGTTATATAAAAAAAAAAGCCACATCTTTTTAATCCATTCATTAGTTGATGGAGATTTGGATTGTTTCCAAGATTTGACTGCTACAAACTGTGCCACCCTAAACATGGTTACACAAATGTTACTGTAGTATGATGCTTTTAATTCTTTTGGAAAAATGCCAAGAAGGGGAATAGTCAAAGAAAATGGGACCTCTAGTCCAAGTTTATTGAAGAATCTCAATAAACTGATTTCTACAATGATTGCTACACTCCAAACACCAGTGAAGTGTTCCCTTTTCCACACAGCCTTGCCAGCATTTGTTATTGGTTGAGTTTTGATAGTAACAATTATCTTTGGAATGATATAGGACCTCAGTGTTCTGCTAATTGGCATCTCTCAAATGATCAGTGATTTTGAAGATTTCTTCATATATTTATTTGCCATTTGTACTTCTTCATCTGACAAGTGTGTATTCAACTCAGATGCCCAATTTTGGATTAGGTTTTTGAATTCATGGTATCTGAATTTTTTTCCCCTGTTCTTTATGTGGTTTAGATATTAGGCCTTTGAAAGGAGCAACTAGCTAAAATTTTTTCCCACTCTGGTTTGTTTTTTCCCTCTGCTGGTGATTTCTTTTGTCATGCAAAAGTTTGTGTTAAGATGAGATCCCTGTTGTTGACTTTTTGCAGTATTTCCCATGTGTTCTGAGTTTTGTTCATGAAGTCTTTGCCTATACCTGTGTCTTTAGGAGTTTTACCTATTTTCTCTTCTAGCAGATTTAGTGTTTCTGTTTTAATATTTAGATCTTTGATGCATTTTGATTTTAGTTCAGCACATGGTAATAGACATAGGTCTTGTTTTAGTTTCTGGCACATGGATAACCAGTTTTTCCAGATCATTTGTTAAAGAGGCTCTCTTTCTTCTAATAAGTATATTTAGCCCCTTTGTCAAAGATAAGTTGGCTGTGTGTGTTTGTAGTTACTTCTGCAACTTCTAATCTATTCCTTTGATCTGTGTATCTGTTCTTGTTGCCAATCCATGCTGTTTTTTTTTTTTTTTTTTTTTTTTTTTTTTTTTTTTTTTTTTTTTTTTTTTTTTTTTTTTTTTTTTTTTTTTTTTTTTTTTTTTTTTTGTTTTGTTTTTTTCTGAATTTAATGCAGGGTCTACTGGCTGTTCAGGCTCTCACTATGTAGATCAGACTTGCAGTGATTCTCCTGTTTGCAGGCTCCCAGGTGCTGGGATTACAAGTGTGTACCACCACACCAGTCTCAATCACTGTTTCAGCGTGCCTTGGGGCCAGGGCCACATGGCAGGCCTGGGGATCTAACACTGACCCCTGCATCTGCCTAAGCATATGCTTTAATCTGCTGAGCTATTTGGCTGGCCCTTGCATGCTGTTTTTAATCATAGTGGTTCTGTAATATAATTTTACATCAGAGATTATGATTTCCTTTGCCATGCATTTGTTGCTCAGAAATTGCTTTTGCTATTCTAGGTCTCTTCTGGTTCCAATGAATTTTAGGATTGTTTCCTCTGATTTTGTCAGATATATTAATGGTATTTTAATTGGCATTGTATTAAATCTGCGTAACAGTTTTGAAGTGCAGCCACTTTCGCTTTGTTTTTCCTACTCAGGAGCAGGGATATCTTTCCATTTCATGATGTCCTATTTCATCTCATTTTTCAGAGTAATGCAGAGATCTTTTGTTTCTTTTGTTAGATTGATTCTTAAATATTTCAGCTTATTTATGGCATTAAGAAAGGTGTTGTTTCCCTAATTTTACCCTCAGGGGGCTTGTCAGTTGTGTAAAGGAAAGCTATTGATTTTTGAGTGCTGACTTTGTATTCAGCTATGTGACTGAATTTGGTTATTAAATCTCTCATGTTTTGTTGGGTTTTTAAATTTTTCTATGTAGAGTATCAAGTCATTTGCAAATAATGATAATTTCACTTCTTCCTTTCTTATCTTTGTTCTTTCTTCCTCTTGTCTAATTGTTCTGGCTAATGCTTCCAGAACTACATTGAATAGGAATGGTTTTAGTCGACCTTATCTCATTCCTGATTTTAGAGTGAAAGCTTTCAATATTTCACCATGTAGTGTGAGATTGACTGTTGGTTTATCATTTATAGCTTTTATCAGGTTATTGTAAAGACCATTTATTTAAATTTTCTGTAAGGGTTTTGTCATGAATGACATTAGACCTTGTCAAATGTTTTTTTCTACATACATTGAGCTGATCATGTGATTTTTGTTGGTATGTTATATTACCTAGTTCTGTTGCTATGGTATATTACATGTATTGTTTTGTGTATGATGAGTTATTGCTGCATTACCAGAATGCATTCTTTATGATTTGCTGCATTTTGTTTGCTAGTATATAATTGAGGATTTTGTGTACATGTTCTTTAGAGAGATTAAGAGATTGTGATCCTACATATCTTGTTTTCCATAATCAAATTTAATAATTTAGACCCAATACAATATGTTTTAATCAGATCTTTTAAAAGTTTTTTTGATTAGTAGAAATGAATCACAATGACTTGAGATTATTTTGTTTATGAATCGCAATATCTATTGCTGATTTGGGTTTGCATGAAAACAGATTTGGCTGTCAAGATGGTCAGAGCCAGCAACCTTGGGTGCAGCCTTCCAACTGTTGCTGGCTTTTATGATTGATAAAAATGAAAGCGTGTACTATGCTTGCATGTAACCCATCCACATTTCCTGTTAGGGCTTCTGGTTGTAAGAGTCTGTTGCATAGCATCTATTTTGAAACGTTTGAGAAAGATTTACGGAAAGAAAAATTTTCTTTAAAGTATAACTCTGCTGCATTTTTCCTACATAGAAACTAATAGTTTCACAAATTAACTACAGCTGCACAAGGGTGTGCACACGTGCATGTGCACATATATACAAGCCAGCACACAATGCACCTAAAATTGGATTTTTCAAAGTTTAAATTAAAGCTTCATTCATTCTTGTACTCAGGAAAAATGCATTCAGCACCCAAGTATGCCAAAAGAACCAGCAGTAAGTATTCAAATTCCTATGATGAGTGAATTCTGTGGTCTGGCCTTGGGAGCTCATAACCCAGCAGTTGTTGCTAAGCCCGCTGAAGTCTGTCTTCTGCACCAGGGCTAGCTGCTTTGAGCTCTCAGTCTCGCAGAAGCATGGAAACTGCGAGAAGCCGGCCCTAGCCCTCAGATCCAGCTACCCTCTCTCCAGGGTCTTGCACTATCACATTTTACTATTTGAAACACTTTATCATTTTTGTCTTTATAAGGATCTGAACACCATTAAAAGTACTTTCTATGCTTCTGAAGGCAGTGCAGGTATCATTGTATGTTTATGAGTAGAATCTTATCCACAGTTTAGAACAATATTCTGTCTCTGGAGAGGAGAGTGGTTTTGAAGAAAAAATGAGACAGAAGACCAGTGAGGGGGTTGTGGTGTGTAAGAGGTTATGGTTGATCAGAGAAGGGGTATTTGAGATCAGAGAATGGGTTTGAGGAGATGCTGATCAATTCAAGACATGTTAAGTAGAAGGGATTCAAAGAATCTTTATAAACCAGATGCTTGGAGAAGGGCTGGAGATTGTTGGTAGTTCTAGATATCTTTTTTAGAAACAGAAAAGATGATGGTGCTCCTCATGCAGAAAGACATATATGAAGAGGCCACCTTTGGATGCAAAGTCAGGATAATGGTTCTGTTGAGTCATAGTGGGAGACTAGAATAAACTGTGCAGCAGGCCACTGGTTAAAAGTCAGTGCAAAAGAGAGAGAATTATTTCTTCAAAGGTCTACAGAGTCATTAATGATTTTCAGTGAAGAAGGAATATCAGTGGAGTTTTATGCTAGCAGGATCTGGGTGTAAGCCATGTAAAGTTGCTTGGAGAAATAAAACTACAGATATGGAGATTGATAGGAATAGTAGAAGTAATTTAGGTGAGACAAACACGCATGTTAGTACTTTCTCCTGCATACTTCGAGGTATGTAGGAGAAAGAACTTCAAAATCTATTTAGCAGGCAGAGCCAGAAGGGTTGTGGGTAAGTGTTGGAGGGCTAAATCCTCTTCCCGGGCTTATGCCTGAGGGGACCCACTGACAGAAGGGAGTGCGGGTGAGTGAGGCGTGGTGTTAGGGAAGGTGCAAAAGGCAGGTGTTGATTTGTTTGTGCTTACTGGAGACATCACTGGGGTGTGGCAATCAGGGCTCATGCAGAGGGAGTTTTATAGTTGTCAGTGTAAGCAATGATATCCAAAGTCATGGGCTACATAAAATTACTCCAAAGGATGTGAATGTAGAAAGAGACATGGGGGCAAGGGAGATAGCTCAGTGGTCTAATCACCTGCCTGGCAAGCGCAAGGTCTCAGGTTCAATCCCTGATATCACATGAAGAACCATCCCCACACCATGCTGACCACAGAACCCAGGCATGGTTGCATACACCTGTAAGCCCAGCACTGGAGAGGCTGAGACAGGAGGGTCACTAGGAGTCCAAGCTGTGTAATGAGACCCTGTACCAAATACATAAGAATTTTTTTTTTAAAAAGAAAGGGACGTGGTAGTTAAGGATGCTTGAGAAATGACTGGAACACAATGAGGAATGATAAAGGAGACCCACAAGTAGTGAGAAAGATTAGAAAACTTGGATGTGCATAAAAAGACTCTTACCAGGAGACAATAATGCCAGGAGGGTATAGTCAATAGGACCAGATATTTCTGGGAACTCAAGAAGGTTGGGGGAAGTTGTTAGGTGGTTGGACGGGGAATTGCAGTGTTGTGGACCATCTAAGGGTCCAGTGATATTAACAGTTCTCTTGACCTTGAGGATTGTTCTTTTGTCATACAGCTAGAATGTGGCACAAAGCTGAGAACACGACCATCTAAATTTTAGACATCCTGAGCTGTTTTTCTATGGAAGCAGCATGTGAGGTCAAAGGAAAAGATGAATTAAAGCTTTGATGAGAAAGAAATTATTGAAAAGGATTGTATAATCTAATCTGATTTTTTTTTTTGGTACTGGGAATCAAACTCAGGACCTTGTGCTTTCCAGGCAGGCACTTAAGCCACTGAGTTATCTCCCCAGCCCCTCTGAATAGTTTTGATTGTTGTATAAATCAGGTAGGTTGTAACCAATTGAGGATTTCAGTAGCTTAGCAGAATAAAAGTTTAGCTTACTCTGCTATAAGACTCCAAGTAAGGTCAGCAATACAGGGCCATCTGCTTCACGTGATTATTAGTGGACAGAACTTTGGGATCCTCGCTTTCTTCCAGTCCATGGAACACAGCTACAAGCTTGAATGACAGAGGTTTTAGAAAACTAGCTCCCAAGTGACACCCATCTCTTCCTTTCACATTCCAAAGCTCAGTTACTTGAATTCTCCTGACTGCCAGGGAAACAGAGCTGGTATGCAGGTGAAAAGAAAAAAAATAAAACAAACATGGCATGATACTGACTGGAAGTTTTTCTGAAATCAGAGAAAATATGTAGCAGGATTAAGAGAAAGGAATGATGCAGTGAGGGGGTTGAATTTAGTGAGTGGGGTGTTGTCTTCAGGGTTTAGCAGACTGGCGTGGGCCACGGGAAGGTCAGGGGTGTTACGGGAGTCAGAGTTCGGACACTGGAGGTGGAGAACCGGGGATCACCAGTGCTACTTAAGGTAGCTGTTTCTTCAGAAGATGTGGGGAGCTAGAGAGAAGTGGGGTGAAATTTCCTAGGCTTCAATGTGTTCGGGATGAGGAGAGGTGGTGTGGCAAGTAATTCCGGCTTTTAGCCCCTAACGTGTCATACAAGAAGACGCTGCCAGCTTGCTGCTTGGCTCTGCAGCGCACCCGGCTGCACCCGAGTAACGGGGGCGGCAGTTCCTGTAGGCAGGGAGGAAGCAGGTGTCTTCACATGGCTGCGCTTGGGAACCCTGCTTCCAGGGCTTATTTTCTGTTTTGTTTGCTATTAGTGTAGTCATGACTGCTCTAACTTTAGATGGGAGTATGGAACTGGACTTTGTAGACCCATATATCTCCAGGTATGTGGGTTACCAACTTTTGGTATTGTAGACTCCAGGAGAAAAGATCTTTTCTATCAAAACAGAGCTTTGTGTTTCCTTAATTTCTGAAAACTCATTGTAGGAAATTAGTATCTTAGAACCTCTTACGTGTCTCAAAAATTATCAACACATGCCAGCATCCTGAACATTTCCTACCAGGTCCCCTCGCCTTCAGCTTCTGTAAACACACTGTTGAATCTGATGTTAAAACTGGGAAGTGTCTAATGGGTTATTTTACAAAAATGGGTCACAAAAATTGGCAGCTACCTAACCTAAGAGAGCTCTTCCCAGCCAGTCCTCTCTTTTCTTTTCTCAGTTTATTGATTTTGTGTGTGTGTGTGTGTGTGTGTGTGTGTGTGTGTGTGTGTGTGTGTGTTTCTGTCACTTGTGGCCTCACCTGACTTCCTGGGTACTGCTATTGACATTATTTAGGACTTTTTTATATGAAAATTTCAGAAAACTCAAAAGGCCTGAAGGAAAAGAGTTTACATAATTAAATACTTCACTGAGAAATTAAGCTTTGTTCAATCCATGGTTCTGATATGATTTTAAGAAGTGGTTTCTTTATTTTTGGCTCTGCTCTTTGCTGTTTGGCTCCATTCTCAGACCAAAGTGTTGCAAGCTGACTCCTTTCAGGCCCTAGGGGATTTCCTTCCATCATTTGAATTCCGCAGAAATAAGAGAGCCTTTCTTCCAGGATTTTCAGAAAAGCTCCTGAGTTTGACTCTGATTGAGCTGGACCAGATCATGTGCTCATTTTGGAACCAGTCAGTGGCTAGAGAAGGAGTCCAGACCACGCGGGATGGGGTGGGCCCTCACCAGGTCCCGGGGCCTGGGGATGGGCTTTCTCTCCACCTGGAAGTTGGTGTCCTTATCTTTTTAAAAATCTTAGTACACATTTGCTGTAGATAATGATTACATTCCTTGTGGGAAATTGGTACATCTTAATTCCCTTCCATCTCCTTACTACCCTTCTTCCCTCCCTCCTTCCTTCCTTCTCTCCCTCCGTCCCTCCCTCCATTCCTCTCTCCCTCCCTTCACCCTTCCCTCCCTCCCTCTGTCCCTCCCTCCCTCCCTCCCTCCCTCCCTCCCTCCTTCTTTCTCTCCATTTCTGGATCCCTTTCTGATTTGAGAAAGATTTATATCTCTACTTCCTATTATCTATATTTTATTTTGTTTTTTATTTGTATTTTGGGTTTCTCATACAAGAGAGACCAGAAGATATTTAAGCTTATATGTCTGTCTGATTTATTTAATGCTCTTGTGCTCTCAAGGTATACCCATTTTCTTACGAATGATTCAAGTTTATCCTTATGGTGAATTCCATTGTGTATAAATACCACATTTTGTTTAGCCATTCATCTTTTGTTGAACCTATAGGGCATTTCCAAGGTGGAGGGTTTGTATTTAACACTGTTATATGGTGCCCTTGCATCCTTTGGGAAGGAATGTAGAACAGAGACATCTGGGCCCAATATAAATTTTTGGTTTGGTTTTTTGAGGACTCTCCATGCTGATTTCCATAGTAGTTGTACCAGTTTACATTTACACCAATAATGTAGTAGTGTTTTTGTTGAAAGAAGAGAAAAGAGGTGCTGGAGGAGATACCCCAATGATTGGGACTTGTATAGTCTTCAGTTCAATTTAATTTTAAGAATGAGCAATTTAATTTGAATAAAAAGAGTCCTGTACATGTTGCTATCTTAAAGGAATATAAGGTAGTTAATTCCTCATTATTAAAACCTTATGGTTAATTTGTTGATTACATTTAATGATTCTCCCCAGCTCATACTCTGACTTTCCTCTCCTTCCCTTTTCTTTTTCTTTAAAATCAATTTTTTAAGTTTTTAAAAGCCATTAGGAATTATACAAAATTTCACTAAAGAAAAAGAAAATGGTAGGAATTCAACAGTGGCTGTTTTGTTGCATATTACTTTCTTCAACCCTTGTCTTTTTAAAAATAATTCTGTTGACTATTGTACTAGACTGAGAAGCGGCGCTTCTAATGGTTCTTCAGACATAGGACTGAGAGTCACTGTGTGAAATGAGCCAATTTTTTAGTGTTACTCTTCCTCGGGCGCTGATCTGTAGGTTTCATATAAAGTAATCTGATTAACAACACAGCACAAAATAATCATAGCTGTTTGAATTTGTTTCCTTTTCATGCCTTAATTCTATGAAAGTATCTCGAAAATGGCCCATTAATAGCTTCTAAAACACAATAACCATGATTTTAGTAAAAGTGAACAATGGAGTCCATGATAGTCACACTTAGTGTAAAGTACAGCCTGTTTTGCATCTTTTTAAACGCAGAGTTTTATTTGGAATAACACTTAATGCCTACCATTTATGTAGTTTTTTTCCCCAGGAAATACTCAGATGTGTTTACTGTATTTTTTTTTTTAAGGCAGCATTGTCTTAATTGAGGATTAAAAATCAGTGAGAAGAAAGCCTTTTCTACTCAAAATTATGTTGAAAAATCCCTTGAGTAGCGATACACTAGCCCCTTAGCTCAGCTGTAGAATTTCTTTAGGGCCCATACAGTCTTATTTCACCTGCCAAAAGACTCAAACAGTCCATTGTGTCCATTGTACCCCAGAGCTCCTCCATGTTCTCTCTCTGTCTCTCTTGTTCTCTTGGAGTGTGTCTTTATTCCTATAACAGTGGTAAGTTTCATTCCAAGTCCTTTACATATCTATATGATTTGAAAATTCCCAGGAATTTGTATAATATTTAAAAATGTTGAGATCTCCCAGCACAGAAGCTATTTAATTGATCACTGTAATTTCAGGCCAGAAAATTTCTCTGAATTAATAGATAAATGACATCTTGATGTCTTCGTGTTTTCAACATCTGTGGATACTGGAATTTTATCTGCTCCTTGATTCTGGAGGAGGAGCCCTCGCTTCCACCTGTTCCTATGATGCCCCCTGAGTGGTGGAAGGACTCCTGCCTTGCTGCTGCTTCAGCCAATGCCAACAGTTGCTGGTCACCCTGGTCTAACTGGGTATATCGCAATTGAACACCTGTCTGCACCCTACACCACCTCTTCCTGCTTCTGATTCCACTCATGGGGAACACAGGGGCAGCTCCTGCAGTCTTCCCCACGCTTCACTGTAGGAGGAGTCCTCTTCTTTCCATCCCCTGCCAGCTGCAGCACTGTCTCTTTCCTTTAGCCACAGACTCTTGTGAATAAGCTGATGTGGATAGAAGTACTTGCTACCCTTAGAAAGGAAAAAAGCCATGCTTCAAATTTTCTTTACTTTTGGCTTTAAGATTTTTTTTGTGCATGATCTATCTTGTGTTAGTACAAATAAAATTTTCAACCAGTAATTTTCATTTAAATTCCATCAGAAATAAAGTATTATACTAAAAAGATAATCCATATATGTAAACATACCCTTGAGCTCCACCTAATCTCACTCACCTCCATGGGGAGAACCACTGTGATTATTTTGGAATAACTAATGATCTACACACACACACACACACACACACACACACACACACACACACACACACACCACCCACAAATACAGATGTGAATACTTAATTAAGCATTCTTGTACAGATATGCCTTGGCATTGCTTCCTTTCTTTTCAAACAGCTGAACCAGTGTCTGAACCCACTAAGTATATATGTAAGTACCCAAGAATTGTATTTTACATCAGTTTTGATAATCTGATAGAGAGAACAATACCTTTTTCTTTTGTCTTATATTTCACTTATTGCTAGTTATAGAGCAGGCTTTCACACATTTCATAGGCATTTATGAAATATCTGATATGCCCTAACCCCATTTTAGGGGGGGGGTGTTGTGTTATTTTCTTGTTGAGTTGTCTGTATATCAATTTTGTATGTATTATACATGGAGCCAATATTTTCTTCCTGTCACATTTTAAATTGTGTATTGAAAACAGAAGGTTCTACTTTTGATTTAGGTAACTTGACATTTATATTTTCTTTCAATAGATTTGTGTTTTACCTTTAGCTATATGAAGATAGAATAGTTTTCCTGCTAATCATACGTTTCTTTCCTCCTAAACTACAGTTATTTATGCCTGAAATTTACTAGTAAGCCATGCCTCTGTGTCTGTTAACCACCTTCTTTCTGTTTCCCTTTGTTATACTCTTCCCAGGCCCTGGTAATCATTGTTCTATTTTTCACGTCTTTGAGAATAACTTTAAGATTGCTTCTTTTCTATTTCTTCCACACATATATTTAGAAAGTTAGTGTCCATCTCAAGAGGGTCTAATGCTCATCTACATGGTTATGGAGTTTTAAAAATTTTTAAATTTCATTTTAATTAGAAAAGAATAACAATGAAACAGTTTCAAAACAGGTTAGTAGGACAGCTGCAATTATTAATACATTGCATATTGTTGTCTTCATAGTAGTTATTCAGAGGACAAGATACAGACATGACATCTTGTCTAAACAATATGAGTACAAACTTTTCTTCTCATTAAACTAATAGAAGATAGCTGTATATCTATCCTAATATATATATATTATATATTAGGATAGATAATATATATATATATATATATAATATAATATATATATATATTTCACTATAAAATGGTTCTTTATTCATTTCCCCCTTTTTTGCTTTGTTTTGTCAGAGATGGGTGCTCCATAATTGTTCGAGAAGTTGTATTTGGAAAAGTCTTTAAAGGACCTTTTTATACCTGATGCCAGTTCAAATATTGTAGGTACTTGAATTCAGCAAAATAGCCCAATATAGTCCAATAGTCCATAATAGTAGTGAGTTATCTGCACAACTGGCAATTGTCTAAACTTATTGACTTGAGCCTTTTACAGCTCAGCATATTAATACAGCTTTATTTTTTATAACTTGTTATATTTTCCTACTGGATGGTTAAGACCAAGTTAAAGCAAGACCTATACAAGTAAAAATGTAACTTTTGTATTTGACAAGGTCAGTCAAATCCCCTCAGGATTTACCCTGAAACCTCAATTATAACCATCAGTATAAATGGACTCAATTCACAAATTAAAAGAAGTGGAGTTTTTTGAGGACATCATTAACATTTTCCCTGGTAGTGCATCTAGGATCTCCTACGGGAAAAGTGAGGCAGAACGCCAGGGGCAGGGTGGGGAGGTTATGCGCATGGATACTGCAGCCTGCCTGCCGGGCTCCAGCATCTGGCTCTGTCACTCGCCAGCTGTGGGCAAGTTAACATCATCTAGGATTATTATGAGGACAAAACACATTTGTTGTAAAACACTGAAAGCAGTGCTTTGCATATTTAAATAACTCAATTACTTTTTATGATTTGTTTTTATTTTATTCTAAAGGAGTATATGTACAAATGTAATCATAGAAACAGTCTGCACTGTCACCACTGATTTCAAGTGCTTTCTGGATATATTGTAATTTAAATCACAGTCGTGTAATAATCATAGCAGCTCACGTTTCTTAAAAGCTTGCTGCGTGGCTAACGTTGCCCTAAGTGTGTTTCTTACATTGGTTCATGAAGACCTACAACAACTCTATGATGAAGGCTCTATAACTTCTCCAGTTTTATAACTGATGTAATGGAAGCTTAGAAAAACCAAATAGTTCAGCTTAGGTCAGACAAGGGATAAGTGGCAGATTTCTGGCCTCAGTGCCAGTCAAGGATAAGCTCTTAACCTCGAGCCTGTATTTAGGTTATTTATCCTGTTCCTCCATCTGTTGATTTTTGTACGGTGACACGTTTTTAATTTTTGCAGCTGTCTAATATATTTTAATATCTGTTAAGGCTGTTTCCTTTCATACTTTTCTCTTTCAAAAATGCTCTCTGCTTTTATAGATTACTCATTCTTTTAGTTGAAGGTTGAACTCTTGAGCTTGTAATACAACATACAGAGATTTTCTTCCCTCATTTTTCTTCAAGATTGGTTGTTAATTTTATTATTATTTTTCAGAAAATAAGTTTTTCTTTTCTTTTATTTTCTTGCCATTTCCCATTTTTTTTTGCATTGAAGAAATATCTTGTGCTCCAACTAGAGCTTAACTCTGTTTTGATTTGATGTTTGCATAAATGAATGAATTTATAAATGAATTTGAGATGAAGTCTCATTTTTTCATATTGTTTTCCCAGCCAATCAGATAGTTTATTCTGTTTATTATATCTTCCTGTTTATAGCCTTAACATAGATAAATTCTTCTTCTTAAAGTATAAAACAGTTAGTATAAAATATAACCCTTATAACTGTATTGTAATTCTAATATCTAGTTATACTTCTTTTTTTTCTTTTTGGTATTTTTCAGACAGAGTCTCATTCTGAAGTTCAGGCTAGTCTTGATCTCACTATGTAGCTCAGGTTGGCCTCAAACTCAAAATGGTCCTCCTGCCTCAGTCTTCTGAGTTCTGGAATTACAGGCCTGTGCCACTATGTCTGGTTCTATGTTTCTAATTTTTTTTATTGGTGTGTGAAAACTATTGTCTTTAGAGCATTCATTTTAAATCAGTGTAATTTACTAAATTCTGTAGTAGTTTTTCATTTAATTGTAATTTTTTCTTAACGCTAGTTGAATTTTCTATTTCTACTCTCATATATTATTCCTTTCAGAGTAATAAAAAAGGATAGTGATTTTATTAAATATTTTTCAAAAGATAGGTTCTTCATCTATTGTCTAGTTTTGATGTTAGATTTTGTTTTAAGATACATTTTGTGTGATAAAAATATTTCTTTGCATGTGAGATTCTCAGAAATGAGCATTAAATTTCATTGAAGTGCTCATGGTCATACATTTTGAACAAACTGTATAACTTATTATATTGCTTATCTAGTAAGAGCCAAATCTACTATTGGAGATAATTATTTTGTTATTGAATTAATTTTAACATCATTTAATATCAGATGAATATATTTTACTTGAAAAGAAATTACTCTTTGTACAAAAATAAAAGCAAGAATATGGTCTACCATCTTAAAATTTCCATTGAAAGACAAGTGTCATAGAAACTAAGAGGAAAGGATATTGTGTCCTTTATTCTTCGTCCTCCCAGTTCATTAGATGAACCAGGGCCTGGTTCTTTGGTTGACAGTGAAAGGAATGGGACGTAAGTGGAAGCTATGAAAAGATGGTAAAATTCAGGATAGTTCCAGAGTAGAATAATAAAGAACCGGCTGTTGGCCGGTTCGTGGATTGAAGCTCCATCCCAGGGATGCCAGTTTCTGTAATTATTATCCTTAGAGAGCCCCAGTCCTTTCAATTGACCAGTTTAGGTTATCAACAGACAAATTCTAAAACCCCATTGCTGGTGAAGGCTGTCAGGGACAACATCTATATTCTATCCAGAAGGTGCTTTTGGAAAGATGGTACTAGTTCTGTATCACAGAGCAAATAAAAATCAATACAAGCTGAGAGATCTTACACATATGCCCAAAAGAGCTCTTTTGTTAGTTTTGGTCATTGTTTCCAAAATGAAATCAAACCCATGGATTATAAATATGTCCCAAATTCATCATGACCAAGGCAAATTGCACTCCCTCGCCCTAGAGCACCGGTCTTTTTATACCTGGTGCAATAACATTATAGAAACTTTTCTTGAGCCAGAAGATATAGGTCAAGATAATAAAAATGTAGTAATATCATTGTATATCTTTAATGCATTTCAGCAAGTGTCTTATATTTTATTTTTTATTTAGTTTTGGAACTGGGAATCAAACTCAGGACCTTGAGCTTGTTAGGCAGGTGCTTATACCACTGAGCTATTTCCCCAGCCCCTACCAAGTGTCTTATAATATGCAGTAATCAACAAGCAAGCTTGGGCTGCGCATCTCAGTCAGCCAGGGAAGGCACTGGTTGGCAGCTCGCTAGTCTTGTGGGCTCCAGTCTCAGTGTGACGCTCACCTCTGTGCTGAGTCTCAGCGTCAAGGTATCTAAATGTCAGTGCATTAATACTGGTATTAGTGAAACTGTGAGTCCACCTTATTACAAATTAAAAATTTTATTTTTAAGTGGGATAATCCCATTTGATAATAGTCTTATTTTTTTTCCTCAGGGAATTATATGTCTTGTAATGTCTGATCTTCCATATAGGAGTTCTAGACGTCAGTTTAAATTCTGTTTGCCGCAAGTCTCCTACTGTTTTGTGGAGTTCCTCCTTTTCTTCTCCCCTCAGATATCTTCAATGACCAGACCACTGAAGAGTTTCCATGGAATCAGTTTTACCTTCTCTTGGGAGTCATGGTAGAGCAAAATTATGATTTAACTGGAACAGTCTTCACAGCCTGAAAGAGTGCTGTCTTCAGATTTATTTGAAAAATTCTAAAAAGACCAAAGTGTCTTATGTGCATAGCATTATATATTTCCTCATTATAAAAAATGCAGAAAATGAATAATATTTAGAGATAATCTTTGGAACAAAATATAAACAGAACTTAAGCTAAGGAATGGAAATATTTCACCCCCAACATTACTATGAAGTTTCTTTGACTCAGCAACCAGCCCATTCCCCATCCCCAGGAATTCCATTAGCCTGAATTTTGTAGGATGAATGTTCTCCTTCCAGGAAATGAATGTCCTGGTTTCATAATCAAATCTCAGCTCCTTGAAGCTGTGCGCTGGGCTCCCCTGCTTACCAAAGAATTGGCTGAAAGCTTTGTCTCGGTTCCTGGTGAGGTTATTTACACACAGTCTGTGATATATGGTCCCTGTGGGCCTATTATTAGATGTGCTGCCATTTACATCGCCTGGGTGGACAGAGGCCTATTTTTGGAACAGCACTCATACGTAAAAACGAGCCTGAGAAATCCCATAGTAATAGTAATACCAAATACCATATTATTATAATTCAAATAATTTTAGGGTCTGATTACTCATTTTGCAATATAATATGAATTCTTTATACAGTGCCAGTTAGTTTTATGAGTTTTAATTGGAACTCCTAATGATTTATTTCTCTTATAAAAAGGAACAATCAGAGCTAAAACATTAGTTTAGTGACAAGTCACTTATTATTTTCTGTTCTACTCTACTAAAAATGACTTTCTTAATTAAGGTAAGGACTCGTTAGTGTATGCTTGTGCTCTCAAAACTTCTCTTCAAAAATCTTTTTCTCCTCTAGCTTTCTGCTCTTCTTGTTGACGTGCTATAAAGTAAAGGAGGGGAAAGGGAAAAGGAGGATTTGTTTTTCAGAGCTGAACTATCTCTAAACGACTTCCTCTTGTTTGGTACAGCCACTTGCAGGATTTTATTTTCAGATGCCTGCTTGCAGGACCCATGTCCTGGAGGAAGGAACCGTGTCATCCTTCACTCATCCTGTGTGCAGAGCCCAACCACTCTCCGAATAGTATCTCCTATCACTTCTGGCATTTCTTGTGCTTCTCTTTTTCCTGAAGTTCATAATTCATGTCACTGATTTCCGGTGCATGTGGAGTCAGGTTTTAGAAATATGAGACAATTTTTAAATTACAGATGCAAAGCCTAGCTGTTTGAGCCAACATCTGTAACTGGTTTAGAGGATTAACAAAATAGCTGCTCTGGATGAATGATATTTACCAGGGCCTCTTCCATTTCCCATAGAAATCAAAATGCCTATTACTTATGTTCTTCAATTTTCAATCGAAATCTAGACTTCATCTGTTGCATACTTTACTTTATTAAGTTTCTTCATGGAGTATCTTGAGTTACAGCCAATTTTCAATTAGCCATGATTAAGGAGGTAAAAAAAGAATGTGAGTAATGAAAATCCACAAGTAACTAAACGATTGACTTCAGCCAAAATTACAGTACTCTGCCTTGAAACTTTTTTGCTGGAATTATAAAAAGAATGGAAACATTAGGTAAGATTTTCTTTCGATAGGCAAAAATTTAAGCCTATCACTCCTCAATTGGTAATCATTCAAAAGCATTCCTTACAGTTTAGTGCAAGGTTCAAACTCTAGTACCCATTACCCACTCCCAGTGTAGTTGCTGCTCCTTGATCTGGCCTAAGGGCTGCTCGTTCCTGTGCTCTAGCTCTCCTGATCTCCAGGCTGCTTCTGTGATGGTCGCAGCTCTTTCCCTGCAGGGACTTTCTGTGTGCTTCTTCCTGTATCGAGAATGTCTTCTGTTCCATTTTTGCCTGAGTATCATCTGCTCTTTTTGTTCTATTCAAATAGTACTTCCTTAGACTTCAACACCATCTTCAGTCCTCTTTTCAGTGACCCAACAAAGTGTGTACCTGTGACACTCTAGTTTTGTACATTTACTTGTATCACGTCTCTTTCCCAGGCTTGCTTGTAAGCTCCATTAGACCATGGTCAGCAGTAACTCTTCTCATTGCAATCTTTTCTGTCTTACATCGAATCTATTCATGACAGATGCCTTAGTAGTAACTGTTGGAATAAAAGAAGTGAGGACTTTAAAATCTGGAATTGGGCCAGCCAGAAAGCCAGCAGATTAGAGGGCTTGCTTAGGCAGGTGAGGGACCTGGGTCCCATCCCTGGCATGCCATGCTGGCCCCACCTCTGAGACCCACTGAGGCAGTTGAGACTGGGCATGGTAGCACACACCAGTAATCCCAGTGCTTGGGAGGCTAAAGACAGAAGGATCACTAAAGTCTTATCTGTGTAGTGAGATCCTGTAGACCCTGTACTAAATACATTAAAAAAGTTGGAATCAAGTTGCTAGATATGTAAACAGTCTGTAATAACTGCAGTGCTAACATCCAGAAAGAAAATCTATTGTGTTCATTGAAATTTTACTGATTTTCTTTTGTTTTGTAATACTAAAATGCTAAAAGGTATTTATTCATTTAAACATATTTTATCATCTAGGGGAAAAAGTTGATTCTTCAGTATAATTATAAGTCACACTTATCATTTCAGGCTTGCCTATGATGACTGCTTAACTTGTTCACCTAATACATCATCACAAAAATTATTACATGGAACCCTGAAGGGGTAAATTCCAGTCTTAAAAAGAAACTGATTAAAACTTATTAACTATTAGAATTAATTATATTAGAGCTCTAGCTGATGTTAGTACATTTTTAGTTGTGAGTTTCTAATGTATTTCCTTGACTTCTATTCAGTAGATGCTTCCCAGACATACTGACTGAACAGTATGGCTCCTACATGTTTACAATAGCCTGCAGGGTTGGTATTCCTTGTTTTAGAATCTTTGTACTGATAACTCTTACTGACCAGCCCTGCAATCTAAGAAAGGTAAAGTATTCCAATGAGCACAAAGCAAGTTGGATTTTACTTGATAATATCTACAGTTTATTGGACATTTACTAGTTGTCAGACATTCTACTGGTAGTTTATGTGCATTTATTGTACTTAATACATCTATCTGTTTTTAAATTAATTTTATTGAGAAAGAAGTAGCAGTGAGACAGTTTCAAAGCTGATTAGTAGGACAGTTTCAATAATTAATACATTTAATATTGTTATCTTTGTAGTGGTTATTCATAGTGCAAGATGCAGACATCATATCCTGTCCAAACACTATTAGTGCAAATCTTTCTTCTCATTGAACTAAGAGAAAGTAGCTGTATATCTATCCTATTTTGTATATGCAGATACAGAATGGTCTTTCATTTTTATCCCCTTTTTTTGTTTAGTTTTGTCAGAGATGGTATTCCATTGCCATTTAAATGTAGTAGGTGTGAGAATTCAGCAAAATAATCCAATATAGTCCAGTAGTCCATAATAGTAGTGGGTTGTCCATAAGACTGCCAAATATTAATATGGCTTTACTTTTCATACCTTGTTATTATACTTTTCTGCTGGGTGGTTAAGAATGAGATAAAGCAAGACCTATATAACAAGAAATGTAACTTTTGCATCTGACAAGGTCAGTCAAATCCCATCAGGATTTATCCTGAAACCTTGTACCGCAGTTTGTAGATCCTTTATCAGTGTCAGCCATGTGGATGAGTCATGGCCATTGCTTGACTAATTTGCTCTCTGAGAAAGCCTGAGAGAAAGTTTTCTCTCCATGTGACTCTCCTTAGGCACACTCTACATCATCGATCACATTCCTCTCCTTGATCAGAAAATTTGGGACACAACTGAGTTCTATGATGTTACAGTACAGGTACATTTATGTCCTGAGTCCTTACTGACCTTGAAAGGCTAGTACCAAAATGTTGGCTGTTTGTAGCCCTTCTTTTTCTCTAATTTTTGGTCTGCAAACTTAAGTTGTTAACCCTCCAGAAGAAAAGCTTAATGATATTATTACCCTATAATATAGGCAATTGAGCTTAACCTCACTGTCTGTCTGTATATCAAACATCTTAGACATAGCATGGAACAGGTATTTTCCATCAAGTACTGATATGTTAAACTTAAATCCCTACTGGATGTGAAGAAAAAAAGAATAAATAAATAAAAATATTTTTTAAAAATTGGAATAAACAATTACATATTTTTACACAGGCAGTGTAATATATCTATTTGAAGATAGCCCTCTCAGTTTCCATTTTCTGATGAAAATAAAATGAGACTTGGCTAGATTAGTAACTTTTCCAAATTCACACAGCCAGCAAATGTCAAGATTGATCTGCACACACAGAACATTTATGCTTTCAATCAGTAAGAATTGATCTTATTGGAAAATTAGGAGCACAACAAACATATCTGCATGGAAGTCAAAACTAGATGGTATAACCACAAAATTCAGTGAAAATGAGAAATGTTCAGATAAGGAAAAGAACCATGTGTAGTAGAGCGGCTTCTTATTATTTGTTAAGGTAGTATCATATAATGGGACCCTTCTTAGATTGCTACATTATCCAAAAACTACTCTACACATTTACATTTCTATTTATCAGTCTCTGGTATGTTTGATCCTCAAATAGTCATAATAGAAATTTGTTGGCATTATAATGATAATTTACTAAATGCCTGTTTTGTGTTAGGCAATGTGTTGGATGCTTTGGTCTTCCAAGTAACCTCATAGAGCAGACATCATTGCCTCTGTAATTATGGGTGATAAAACTAGGTAATATGTGTGAAGGATTTCTTACCTAAAACCTTGTTTCAATCAGTTTACATTTGTTGTCTCTAATCCTCCCAACCACCTTATGGTTTCAGTAGCTACAGCTCTGTGACTGAGGTCGACTAAGTCAGGAGATGGCCATAACTTGTCCAAGGTGATGCATCTCACATGGGATGAAACTAGGATTTAGTCCAATAATGTCCATTACTGGAGCCAGGCTACGAAGCTGCTTGCTTCCCAGAGACAGGTTTAAAAGGCCATGTAGTGTCTCCTAAAAACACAATGAAGCTAGGAATCATCTCTGAAATCCTGGCTCTTTACACTTCATATTCTGTTGCACATCACTACCTCTTTCAACACAGTGATGCTGACCTTGAGCTTTGGTGGCTTTTCCATTTTCTAATAAGTGTAGTTTGTCAAAGTGTAACCAGCACCTATATGTTAATGATTAATTATATCTAACACACACACACACACACACACACACACACACACACACACACACAGATAGACAGAGAAACTACGGTAATGCCTTTTTTCTTCCTGAACATAGTTTAATAGCATAGCCTTGGAGCCCAAGGAGGGTTTGGGCCCCAACTTACCACTTGCTAGCAAATCATTCATGTCCTAAAGCTTAAGCTCTCTGTGTATTATGAGATAAGATAGGAAGAACAGCTGCAGATATCTCATAGGGTCAGTGAGAAGATGAATGAGGTAATCCATAGAAAGCACACTGTCCACAGTAAATATTCATTAAGGGCTATAAATAATTTTAATTGTCATTATTGATAAAACTGTCCTTTTCAATTTTTAGGACTTTTACCAGGAAACTTCAACTCAATCAATGGCTTTCATTGCTCTTATAATTTAGTGCTATTAGTATTGAAGTGGTCCACTGAGTCTGAATTAATGCCTTATTTATTCACTGAATGTGGGGTATTTACTGAATGTGCAGTTTAATGATTAAAGGTGGGAAGAGTTCTTTAGCAAAGGAGTTGTCTTAATATTTGGGAAAGAGGTCAAAGTAATAGAAGATAAGCTCCAAGAACAACCAAATATTTAAAATTGTAACTGCCTGTTTTGTGCCAGGTACTTTTTAAGGTGAATTACCTTATTTATTTTTTACAATGCAAGGATGTGTACTACTACTACTACTACCTCCTTCATTCCCTGCTTTTTTGTAAACAATTGAAGAGCAGATATAGTCAGAGAAACTCAAGAAGTCCATATTTTCTTTACATGAAGTTGAAATACCTGGCATCAAAAGTTGGCACTGGGGGTCGGGGAGATGGCTCAGTAGAATAAGTGCTTCTCTCACAAGCGCAAAGGCCTGAGTTCAATCCCCAGTTCCACAAAAAAGAAAACTGGCACTGATCAAAATACCAAGAACATTTATAAAGGGCTGCATCATGCCTTGTGCATCCTGTGGATTTCAGTGAGCTATGCTTCTGGCATTGTCAATCACGTTTCAATTCTCTGACAGTTCTGTATCAACCATCAATATCTTCTGGGTGTCCTTCCTTGACTAATTTGATACAAAGAGGCAAGTCACGCAGTGTACTGAAAAGATTTTAACACAGTTTGCTGATTCTATTTCCTATTGATTGAATCAACACCAGGCTCTCTTCTTGTTATAGTGTCAAATAAGACAGCTGTGTTTCTGCTCTTGTGACACTTATATTTTCTAGTGGATAAGATGGGAAAGGAACAATAAAAACACAAGCAAAAGAAACAAGTGCCTGTTTTGTGCTGCAGAGAATTAAGAGAGATTAAGAGAGTAAAAGTAAAAGTGAGGGACCACTTTGGAAAGAGGTGGTAGGAAATCTTTTATGAAGAAGGATGATGTAAGATAAGCTCAGAATGACAAGATATAGCCAGCCCCAAGAAGATCGAGAAACACTGTCATGCTAGGAGGTGCTTGCGCAGTGTAAAGACTGAAAAGATGGCCAAGAGGAGTACCAAGGGGTGAGTCGAGGTGTCTCACACTGTTCTTTTTAGTGTAGACCCTGGAGATTTAGGTGATTGCTTTCCCTTATTTCATGCTCTCTGTAAAGTTCCTCCGGTTATCAGAATCCTTAAGACTTAACTTACGCAGGCATCTGCCTCACACAGGAACTTGATGAGAACACACATGGAAAAGAAGATACCCAGCTGCCAGGGAATGGGATCCTTCGTCGTGCACACATACACAGGTGCTGGTTAGTGCTCTGAGCATTCTCATTTGTCCTCCAATAACAGGTACCACTGTCCTCATTTATCATGGATTTTAAGACCTTAAAGATCTTTCCCAAAGAAATGGAGCTGTGTCTGAAGGGCCCAAAGGAAACAATGCTGCCTACATAGAACTATCATGCCACGTTGGAGGCCATGACAACTTGAAGTCGATTAAAAGTGGTGCCTAGCATTTTATAAAGTTCATGCCACCTAGAGACTAGTATCTAGAAAGTATGTACGTTATAAATGCAATTGATAGGCTAGAAATATTTTATTAAGAAATGGCAACAACATATTCTCATCAAAATGATTTTCATCCTCACAACAAAGAGTCTACAAATGAAAGAAACACCCTGATGATTCCAAGTATTTACCAGAGAATTATGTCCATTTGAAGCACCAACCTTTCCATTGTGTAGACTTTATCTAGGATAGCAGTAACAAAACAGGTATGGGATGTATGTTTGGTGCTGGAATAAAAAGATGTATTAGTGCTTGGGTTCTCGAAGTGTGTAGGGCAGTCTCACAGCATCCCTCTCATTCCCCACCCCTTTACCCCACACTTTCCAGACCAATTGCACTTCCCCCTGTCAAGCCTGGACTTCGAGCACTTCCCTCTCAGCCCACAGCTCCCACCTTGCTGAAAGCATCTAGTATCTCTCATCCGGGTTATCAAGCCCCTTGCGCCTCCTTGTTGCTCTGGGCAGCTCTTAGGACTACAGCGGGAGCTCCTGTAAAGCATTGTGTCATATCACTCCCCAAGTCGCCATCCTCTTATGATTTCCAGCCTGCCGGGAATCAAGTCTGTAGATCCACTAATGACTTCTAGAACTTCTGTGACCTGGCTGTCTTCTACCTCTCGGACACTGTTTCCTGCTCCCCCACCTCCCACTCGTTGTGACTCAGGCAGTGTGCCTCTTTGCTGTTCCTGCCGCTGGATTGGGTGTTACTTGGTGTTCACTCCTGCTGAAACCTATTTCTCATCCTCTAACCCTGAATCTTATTCACATAGTTCACTCTTGAAATTTCTTCAGATCTCCGCTGAAGCATGATTTTATCAGAAGAACTTCTTAAATGAAACAGTATCCTCCCCTTCCCACCAAGTGGTGACACCCTTTATCCCACTGAGATTCCTTTTTTACTTCATAGCATTCGTTTCCCAAATAGTTATCTGCTTAGTATCTTTTTCTGACTTCTACCCCCCTTCACATGAAAATATGAGTTGTAGTATCTAAAAACACGTAACAGGGACTCAAGTTAATTTAGAAAGTATTCAATCACTACTGAGTCCATGGATAGATGGATGAGTCTTTTATATCTAGTTAATGTTTAGACTCAGCTTAGCTTTGCCTCTTAAAGATTAGAGCAAGTTATCTATGTACCATTAATTAATAAATAAATTTAACTTTTAATTAAAATCTCTCTCTTTGGTTTATTGCAATTAGAATTTATTGCCCTTTGTGACAGGTTAGACAGTGTTTTTAATCAGATGTGGTGCATTCACCTTAGCATTTTGAATATAAGAATATGTCACAGAAGCAAGTTTGCATGTAAGCCTGTACGTTGTATGCTGGAGGAAGAAAATGAAGCATTTCAGGAATTCCATAATTTACTTAATCATCAAAACTTGTTTCATGGAATATCTGTCAGATATTTTTAGAACACCATTTCTAAGAATACATAGCATTTCTTAGAACATACTTTGGGAAACCCTGCCTTGACCTCGTTTGTCACTTCCTCGGCCTTTTCTGTTTTCCAGCATCAGAATGGCGATGTTTTCTCTAATGCATACAAAGCTCTGAGATTTAGTCTTTGTGGCTCAGGGCTTCAGCAGGGGCACCTTTGGCCTTTGAGCACCAAAATGTATTTGGATTGGAGGGAGGAGGAAGAGCTTGTTTATAGGAATAGGCTGTTATTTTTGTTCCTTTATAATTACTATAAAGAAATTTCTTAGAAACACTGAAAAGGGTCCCGGGGCATAAGGCAAAGGGAAGAAGTTTTGAGGTATGTTTTCTCTCCCTAGCAGGGTGGAAAAGGAAAGACAACAGGATCAGATATGAAAGACTGCAGCACAGCAGCTGGGGTTGAGCCCCTGGGTGCAGCGCCAGCCTCACACTCTGGGGGGCACACTGAGGCAGCGGTTGGGACTGGGTGTGCTCGTCCTCGTCCCAGCGCTTGGGAGGCTGAAAATAGGAGAGTCACTAGGAGTCCAATCTACATAGGGAGACCCTATGGACCTTGTACTAAATACATAAAAAGGGGCCTTGCCCATTAGCTCAGTTGTTTAAATGCCTGCTTAAGCAAAGCAGTCAGGCTCAGGATGCTGTGGGTTGATCCCTAGATTCTCAAGCCTTACCAGACCTGCCCTTAAGGCATCCAGAGCCAGCCCTGACACCCTAAAACATCCAACTGAATACATTAGAAAAAAAGATTGCAGCTCTGAATGTGGGCTGGATAACCAAGCTGACAGGGAAGTATGTCTGATATTGCACAAGAGAGCTTCAGTCACCCACAGTTATTGGCTTACTGGCATTAACATTCTCACAGCTCCTGCTTGCAAAATCCATGTAACAATTAGTTGCCCAAATGTGAAGAAGGCAGAACCTGCATTCCCTTCTGTCAGAAGACACGAGACACTGGGATTCAATTGGGTCCCTGAACGTGTTTTTCCTATAACATCAGTTTTTAGGGTGGTGGATTGTAAAGATGGGATAATATTTAACTCCTGAGTGCTTTGAGTATCTCCTTAATAATACTATTTGTACCCTTCCCAGAATGAATAAATTTTTGATTTTCCTAGGAAGCAAAACCTTGGGACTTGTTGGGCAATTTCATTACTTAACATTCCTGTGTTGGTCTATGACTTTAACCTGAATGATTGACAACACACCATGTTGCTAATCTGTTGGGGCCTAAATTTCCAGGAACTTCTTTAAAATATATTGTTTTATTTTTACTTTCTCTATTGGCCAGTTATTGATTAATTGATCAAATATTTAATTGTTGATTTTTTTTTGTCTTTTGCAATTTGGGTGGTCTTTGTCATCTGGAAGAGAGATGTTTGCAAGAAATTGACTCATATGCAATGAGACTTGCATGAGAAAGCTTGTGTCACCTGCTGACCTCTCTCTCTCTCTCTCTCTCTCTCTTTCTCTCTCTCTCTCCCTCTCTCTCCCTGTCTCTACATCAGGGAACAGAAAAGACATGAAAATGTTCAGCCCGTGTGTGTCAGTGCAGTGTAGCGTGATTCGAACACTTGGCACTCTGATGGCACTTACAGCTGGCTGCTCTTGCAAGTGCTCGTCTATCCTCAGAGCAGCTCTCTCTGAATCCCTCCTCTCTCTTCTGTCCAAAAATCAGAGGCAAAGGCCTGGTCCAGAGGGAACCTCCAACCTGAGTGCTGTGGCCCTAGCACCCTTTGGATTGGCCAGCTGACATCATACTGGCTAATTAGTTTGAACAGTTATCTCTTGAGTTATTTCCACATTATTCAAACCAATGAACTATGGTTTACTTCCAATCTTACTTTGCATCCCAGTGGCATCTGACCTTTTAATCCTTATGCCTTGTTGAAGCCCTCTTTTCCCATGAATACGGTGTGTGTAGTGTTCTGTTTTTTCCTCACTGTCCGACTTACCTGTCTCCCTCACATTATTGTCCTCCCCACCCAGCCATTTCCTGCTGCCTTTCTGAATGCCCAGCCCCTGCTCCTCCTCTCTTCTCCTCTCACCCAGACTCTCACTGTAAGTCATTTTTCTACCCCACACTCATGGCGTCAATCACACCCATAACCAACAGCTCACACATCTGAGTATCTGATCCAGACTGCTTCATAGCCAATGGTCTGTTTCACATGTTCCAATTTTGACATGTCTGGGTAAAACTTATGACTCATCTCTCTGCAATACTCTGTGGCCATGCTGCACGGTCTGTTCAGTTTCACACAGTCTGACATGGGGAATCATCCTCATTACCTGATTCACCCACACCCACCATATCCATTTTATCACTGCCAAGTTAATGTTTCTTTCCAAATATTCTTCAGATCCATCCACTTCTCCCTACACCCATTTCTATCATGCTTGTCAAAGCTGTTACCATCTGTAACTTAGGTTTCTGCAACTATCTGATCTCCCTATATCTCTTCTCCTCTTTCTAATCTCCTTTCTAAACCAGAGAGAGAAGAGAGCTCTTCACGATGCAGATCTTGTGTTGCTGCCCTATCTTCAGGCACTTCAAAGACTTTCTGTTCTTCTCAGAATAAAGACCAAATTTCTTAACAGAAGTCTCACAGGCAAGCCTGGTTTGCTTCCTTCCAGGCTCTATGACATGGGCTCATACTTATTTTTTTGTGCTGTGGCCATGCTGAGCCCCACCCCTCTCCCTGCATTCTCATCCTTCAGATTTTAACTCAAGTGTTAAAAACTTCAAGTACACCTTTTCATACACCCATGCAGGTCTGAGCTCTCCTGAACATACCGAACCACTTCTTGGCAGCACCTGCGAAAGTTGTAATTTTACTTATGAGTCTTTGTTTAATGTCCATGTCCCCATTTATCTGTGAGCACCAGGAAGTTCAGGGATGAGGCCTGTTTCAGTTTGTTTATCCTTATTTTTCCCGTGCGTGACCTGACGTACAAAAGGCACTCACTAATTTGCTAATAAATGAGCTAATATTTATGAAGGTACTTTTAAAATCTCTCTCCAAGAAGCTCTTCGGACTGTTTTTACTGAGATATCCAAACATTATTCAGGCTTTCCTAATTATGAAAACTCTTTTCCTTTGTCTATGTGTATTTTTGGTCCTTGAATGTGAGAAATAGATGGCAGGCTTAGTTCCCATTCTGCTTTGTATCATTTGGAATCTCTTCCACATGGAGGACCCATCAACTTCAAAGGCAACTTGGCACATGGAAAAGATACAGAAGGAAAAAAGTGATAAAAGTAGACCCTGATTTTCATCATGGTTAATGGCCTGGATCTTGTAGAGGTTTAGGTGAGTAAATGTTGAGAAGAAACAGCTCACTTGGTGAACTCTTCAGAAATAACCAAGAAACAGGCAATGGAGCAGTTTCTGGGATACAGTGAAAAAGGGAAGAATTCCTCAGCAATAGTTTTGCAAGCGGAGGTAGCACAAAAGGCTAATGAGCGTGGGAAATGGCCTTCCCATGCCAGCAAGGCTAATGATCTGGAAGAGACTCCGCAGGATGAGCTTGCAGGTGCCTTTGCGGGGTGGAACGAAAGAAGATGAGCTGATGCCACGAACAGGGCTTGGAGATTCAGGCAGCCCAGGAGCAAGGGAAAGGGCTCCTTCGGTAACGTGGTGAGGTTATTTTATGAAAAAGAACTTTAGAGTTCTGTTTATTCACTTACTTGATTTTTTAAGAATGCAAAATAGTAATAAAAACAGCACTAGAAATGATACAAAATTTCACTAAATGGAGTAACAGGAATTCAACAATGGTTGCTATGTTGCCTGAAATTATCTTCAGATTAGTTGTTTGTGTGGCCACATGTAAATGTGCAAAATTGGTTTAAAGAAAGAACAAAACAACAAAAAAGTTATAAGAAATTCGAAAGAAAAAAATAAAAAGAAAAACAAAGCTTCAAGCATTTACTACTCTTTTCAAAAGACCAGCAGAAATTGACAGTACTATAATACAAATTATCAGGGGGCTAGGGAGATGGTTCAGCAAAATAAGTGCTTCCCTGGCAAGTGCAAAGTCCTGAGTTCAATCCTGGGTTCCGCCAAAGGGAAAATACACACACACACACACACACACACACAAATTATCCTGCATATACATAAATATATATTTTCCCTTCTTTTGTCCTTTTTTCATTGTATATTTGTTTATTTGGGGTTCTGTTTAACTTACAAAATCTTGGCCAGCCAAAAAGCTCAGCAGATTAAAGTGCCT
>PVKA01011162.1:21805-56275 GCA_004027165.1 Ctenomys sociabilis | reverse complement strand
CTAATTTGTACTCTCTTTTAAAAATTAAGTCAAATGGGGGAAAAAAGAAAAGATTGCTGGAGGGGACTGCGTCGTGGAGCTTGGAGCTCCGTGGGCCGCTCAGTTCTGCAACTGCAAATGCAGCGCCCCTGCCCCGCCCCCCAGGTATGGAGAGTGCACATCACAAGGAGGAAACTGGAAATCGCTTCATAACTGCCAGCTGTTATTCATAAATGCTTTGGCATCGCAGCATCAGGGAGCTGCACGAAGGGGTGTCCTCAGGGCGCTGGGATTAAACAGGTGTTTAACCGCGACCTCAGTCCAAATCCAGTCAGAAAACTAAAGCGGCGACTCAACTCCCCGGGGACTCTGAGGATCGTGTTTTACACTGAGCGGGCGCTGGGCCTGGAATGCAATGGGCTGAGGTCAGGATGCACCGCTGCCCCACCCGGGAGGAGCGGGGAGAAGCCCGGGTTGTTCTCACGCGGGAGCCTCTAGGATGGACCCTTTCTCCCCGCTCCCCCACCCCCTAGGGAAGAAAGTTCTTTTCCTTCCTGTCCCGGGGCAGAGCACAGGTTGAAAAGGGCTACTTGTTCCTAGTGTTATTTATAGCTCTGCAAGGTTCTCCAGGGTGTCTAGCCCCAAGTCTGGGAACCTCCTTTCCCCCAGCTACACCCTGACGGGGTCCGGATTAACAGCAAAGTCAGGGGCTCCTTAGACACAACGAAAGCTTCTGGTGCGGCTCTTTGCTTTTGATTTAAAGTGAACCTCATCGCCCCCACCTCGGCTCCAACTCTCTGGGAGGGAGCGGACCTCACAGCCAAAACTAGTTGCTGAGCCGCCCAAATAAAGCGGGTGTCCAGCGCCACCTAGTGTCTACCTTGGAACTTGCGTGGGTCGTGCTTTTTTAAATTTTATTATTATTTTTAGCTGGTTCTAACCTGGAGAAAGTCGTGTTCTCTGTGCACAGGGCTGTCCTCCTGCCCACGTCGAGGAACTAGAACTTTGGTGGGAAAAGCTGAAATGTTAAAATCTTTATGTATCACAGGCGGGGGTGTTAGGTGAAGGGATGGGGGAGTCTTTCTCTTGGAAGCAATCTGGGGTGACTCACAAGTAATATTTAGAGTTTTATTCCCAGAACATTGGCTTGGGCTTCCTGCGTGAATATTTTTGCTCACACTAGGGAGAAAAACACTAGTGTTATTTTATGGCTTTAATGCTTTTGAAAGTAACTTCTCAAACCAGTATAGGGGCTATTTACAGAAGCTGCTTCATGGCTGAATCCACCCATGGTCTTTGTTATTGTCTTTGCAGGGTAAGCAACGCCTTTCTTGTTCTCTCACTTCCCCACTAGGCTGCCCCTAGCCCTGTACGGACAGAGCCACCTTAGCTCTTTGCTTCACATCATTTGTGAAAACCTCAGGCCACTCCCGAGAGTGGGTATTAGTAGGAACTCCCGTTTTTTTTTTTTTTTTTTTTTTTTTTTTTTTTGTGGAACCGGGAATTGAACTCAGGCCATTGTGCTTGCCAGGAAAGCACTTATTCCACTGAGCCATCTGCCCGGCCCGGGAACTCCCGTTTGACTCAGGAAACAGCTGATCCTTTGGTGGGGAGCTTCCACTAGACCTCTCAGCCAAGAGCAGAGCTGGAATTTGAACCTAGAATTATTCAGCTGCAAAACTGTAGCTGGCTTTTGCAGCCGAAGCCACAGTCTCTGGGAAGCTATTGAGCTGACAAATGGCTCTTTCACTCAGAGGGCACTTCCTGCTTTGGGCCAGTTACTGGGACCCCCAGGGAGGACGCTCAGTGGATAAGCCTCTCCTTCCTCACAGCGCTGCCTGCTGTGGTTCTCCATACAGATACTTCCTCAGCCTATGCCGCCTCCACACTGGAACCACCGGGAAGATGGGGGGGGGGGGATGAGAGCAAAGAGCAAGGACTTGGTGAGGTACAAAATGCCAGGAAAACCGTGGATTTGTCTCTACCTCCGCGAGTTTTGGCCTCATCCAGTGGGATGCTGGGAAAATTCTTTGCTGGTTCCTCCCCTCGCTCCTGGTCCCTCCACCCTCCTGCACCTAATAGACACATCTCCAGAAGAAGGTTAAGTAAGGCCACCCTCTGGATGCCCCTGAGACAAGGTGTTGCTTAAATATGCAGATTCCGAAATAGAGTTTAAATGGGGTAACATGCTGCAGTAAGATCCAAACCCTGACCTCTCTGCATGGGGTGATTGCAGGCTGCTAGCAGCCCTGGGAGGTGATTTGAGTACATAAGGAGCACAGGATTAGGAGACTTAGATGTAAGACATAAATTTTGTATAATTCTTATTTTACTATATTGTTATAATTGCTTTATTATGAGTTGTTAATTTTTTACCTATCCCTAACATAAATTAAACATTATCATAGTTATGCATGTAGATGGAAAAACGTAATATATCCTGCCTAAGGTTTGGTGCTTAGGCATCTTCCAAAGGTCTTGGGATGTACCCCGCAAGATGAAGGGGTCACTGTAGATGCGCTGTGCTTTGTGAAGTGAACTGAAGTGAGGTTTCATGCAAGAACATGATGGAGAAACAGCAGGAGAGCTGAGCTGGCCTTCTCCGGCCAACTGCAGCCCCTACAGTCTGTCTCTGGGCATGCGCTCACACACACAGGCCTCCCAGTCGGTGTGAACCCTCTCCCTTGCCCACTCCCACTATCTACCTTCTAGGTAACTGATTTTGGAAGACAGTTTTTATAAAACAGACTCAGTGGCCAGGACCACAAGGTGCACTTGTTTTAGAGCAGGCAGGCAAAGCAGAAGCAAGAAGTGTCACGGTGGCATCAGTGATCTGTAAGAGAAATGCCCCAAAAGGCCATGTCTTACGTCACCAGCTAGGAAGGCCACAGAGGGGCCACATCTGTAACAGGCTAGCAAAGCTAATATAGTCATGGGACAGCAATATAAGTTGAGGACAGCCATCAGGAGCATAGAAGCTGAGTGTGCCATACTTTCTTCCAGGTGAGACAGCCGGTTTAAAAACCTCTTGACTTCTTCACAGGTTCCAATTTTAATTTGACATGCCTCCACCTGGCTTGGCAACCTTTTTGCCTCTCCACTAGGGAATAAATAGCTCAGTGCAGCTCTGGGAAGAACAAAGACCTCATTAAGATCAGTCACTTATTTATGCCAAGGACACATGCCCAACAATCTCTATTGATGATCTCAGATACAAATGAAGTGGTAATTAAGGATATAATGCAAATGATCATCAGCTTAGCAACTCTCTCCCTCTGTAATTGAAATTTACTAAATTAAGTCTGAGATTTTTGAAACTAGGTCTTTAAAAAAAAATCTCCCCGATTATAATTACCCCTACTCCTCCCTCCCACCCACCCCTCGGTAATGTAATTAGTTTAAAATAAGACTTGTGGTACAGTGGATGGTGCTGCCTACCGATCTGCTAAGGTGACACTTGCTCTCTATAGTGCTGGTCTCTGGAAACCCACCCCAGGGTGTCCTCAGCATCCAGAAAGGCTGCTGTTCTGGAGGCAAACTTTGATAAGGAGACTAGACCCTGGGCTCAAAGATTACAGTGCTGGACAGGGAGATTCCTCAGCTGACCCTTCTGTTCCTTTCCCTATTATGCTCAGAGCTGGTACAGGCCAGAAATCATCCAGGAAAAGAAAGAGATAGTTGCTTTACTGGAGCAGGGGAGGATTTGGAATCTTTTGGGATCTTGCTGTAGGAGACGAGGGGTTGGTGCCGATCAGAAACTCATCTCACTTCTTCTCAGAGGTAAGAAAAGCAAGTGAGCTCCTCTAATTCCTGTCCTCTGCTACTTGAAGTGACTGACCCCAGCCTTAATGCATTTCCCCTATCTGCCCCAGCAGAGGGCAATGCCCACCCACCTCAGCCTGCCAGGAACCCAGAGGAGCTGTGTGGCCCAAGGCTGCGCCCTAGCTGCTCTCCTGCCTCTCAACCTTGTCCTCAACTTAGCCCTTGTCCAAACTAGAAAGAGCACTGAAGCCTGTCCTGGGGACATGTGACCTTCCCGAAGCACAGGTTGGTCTTTTTCATTAAATTCAGATGAAGAGGCCTGTGAGATGGCCAGTAAAATAAATGCTTGCCTGGCAAGTGCAAGGGCCTGAGTTCAGATGAAAAGGCTGCTGAATTTGAAATCACATTCTTGTTTCTTGGGTTCTGATGCGTGTGAACAGGAGAGTTGCTCCCCGTCTCACTTCTTCTCCCACCTATTACCACTGTCTACTCTCAGCTCCCAGGGTCAGGGAGTTCAAGTCCAGCCTGGGCAACTTAGTGAGACCTTGTCTCAAAAATAAAGAGGAGGAGTTTCAGATGCAGTTTAGTGATAGAGTGCCCAGGTTCAACCTCTAGTATACACACACACACACACACACACACACACACACACACACACACACTAATGCAGCACAAATCTTTAAGAAAATGCTTTCCATCAGCCCTTTACAATTGTTTGCACGCATACCTGCTTTTCCTTCATCAGTCACATCACTAGTGTTTGCTTGAAATGTTAGCAAATGCTTCACCACAGAGCATCTGAAGTCAGGGGCAAGCAGCAGTGTGGTTCTAGAAAGCATAATAGGTGTACGTTCTATCAGTAAATGTGACGAAAGAGCCAGATGAAGGCCATCTTATCTGTAGATCTGCCTTTGCTTTGAAAATGCCTGTCTGATCAGCCTGAGCTGATGCAGACCTGTTTACTTTTGGATCTGGGCAACCAGCAGGGCAGGTGCTGGGCCAGTACCACTTGAATGAAGGATGAATGAACAGCTCATCCAAACACCCATAGCATCTCCCCAGTGGGATGAGAAGATACCTTGACTCTAAGACATGGCATTGAGGATCCTGCAGTCAGGTGCCACCCTGCACCCGTGTGATTCCACTGCCATCTTTGCAGGCCGTCTGCACTGGGCCTAGCATGGCAGTCATTCCAGGGGACTTGGCACAGAACTTGGTGGGTTGGGTTTTGAACGCACAGATGGGGGAGGGTGTGAATTCAGAGTTAGCCTTTGTAACAAGTTCTCAGGAGCTACCCATGATGCTGGCCCAAGCCCACCTTCGTTGGTATCATCCACTCCACCAAAGGCACATCTCAGCCTGCACCCACCACTGGGTTAAGATCCAGCTTAGCCACACCCTTGTTGGCACAACTGAAAACACCAAAAAACAAGGCCCCATAGCCCACTGCCCTCTTAACTGCCACGTTCTCTGCACCAGCCAGAAACTTCTTGTTTGACCCGGTTGGCTTTATCCTCAAACTTGAAACTTTCACTGAGCTCCAAACTTCCAGCCTAGTTTCCACTTTTTTGGAATTCTGCACACACTCCAATGTCTCCTTCTGAGATTCACACAGCCCAAAGGCAGAGCTGTCCCTCCAAGCTCTTCCAGCAGAGAGCCCATTCTATGGACCCATAATGCTTTCTTCTGCTCTGCATCCTTCTCCACCCCCAGGAGTCTCCTCATCTCTGCCACTTGTAGCATTCCCTGGAGACAGCAGCCACGTCTCCTGCTTTTTTCCTGTAACACAGGACCTCTTTCAATGTGGCTCTGTCAGCAGTTGAGCTAGGGCTGGGCACTGGCCTGGACAGACTCTGCTCCACTGCGGACTCCATTCGTTGGATAAACAGAGAATCTGATGTTGCACTCAATCCCCAGTATCTGAAGAGGAATAAACACAACTGCCCTGGGATTGACATCTGTTTTAGTTTCATTGTTCATCAGGGCCATCCTGCAGGCTTGGGTTGGGACTGACCTTTGCAGATAACTGGATGCCCCCATCACCTGAACAGAACAGAAGTTCCCATCACTAAAGCACAGCGCCCAGGGTTTGTCTTGTCTTATCTTTGAGACCTGAGGAGAAGTGTTACTTTCGGTGGTAAGCCATGTGCTGCAACTCACCAAGGGCACATGACAGCAGATGAAAGATGTTGTGCAGCCTGTTTAAATGTCAGTGAGTAAGACCTGGGGTGCCTGAAAGCAGCCCCACTTCTCCATTGTGAGCACCTAGAGGGTATTTCCCACCCACCCTCCTGTGTGGGCCGTGGTGCACGCCCTCACATCCCCATGCTCCTAGCAGGAAGTTAAATTCAGCTCAGACTATTTAATCAGAAGGGAACATTTTTTGCCTGTTTGTGTTGTGGCCACAGTGACTCACAGAATTTCAAAATGAGCCTAGGATTTAGGGCCCACATGGGGTCCCGTGTACAGCAGGACCTCTCTCAGTCCATCCTGCTCTCATCTTACACATCTTTGCCTATTGGTTTACCTCTGCTCTGCTGCATTCAGAGTAAAAGTTACCATGATTGGTCTCATCTGGGTTCCACGACTAGCAAGGTCAGATGCAGTGAAGAGGAAATGCAAAGGAGATGTGCACAGGGATGTGATTTTCTTAGGTGCCCCATGGGTTGTTCTGAGTCGCTAATGGGGTGATGGATTTGACTGCATAGCACACATGTACTTTCCCTATCTCCTAAGTGGGGGGAGGACCATTTTGATGATATGGGTAAAGAGTTTGGTTCAGTGACCGGCACAAAACAAACATTAGCTGATGCATTGCCGAAGGCACCAGGAGCCATTTGTGTGGAGGATGGCGGCATGAGCAAGTGGGAGGGCAGACAGGAGCCATTGCCTAGAACAAGGGCAGTGACTTGGGACCCAGGGAAGTGAGTGCCCCCTCCATGTGTTTAAAGGGCCTTCGCCTGGGTGAGGATGTAACTGAGCACTTATCCTGCATGCGTGAGGCCCTGGGTTCCATCCCCAGGTCGGGTGGTGGGAGAAGAGGGAGGATGGAGGAGGAGGAGGAGAGAAGAGGGGAAGGGATGGGGGAGGGAAGTGAGAGAAAAGAAGAGAAAAGAAAAGGAATGAGGAAAAATAATCTTTCATTTAATCGACACTAAAGGGACAAAATATGAGGTAGTAAAAGCTGGAGACTTTCCATGTGAAAAACTTTCATTTATTTGTAAATAAAAACTATCAGGCATGTGTGCTGTGCTGCCAAACCCATCACCCTGCGAGCTACTCAGAACAATCCATGGGGTACATAAGAAGATTGCACCCTTTTTATAAATGGCAAACTGAGCCTCGTGAGCTGTACCCATTGGCATAGGGAAGTGGAATTGAATTAACACCTGGAGCTCAGAGCTGTGTTCACCACCACCTTTCCAACACAAATCTTTGTGGAGAAAATGGGGAAAATGTGGATGCTCATCTGAATTAGCTAGGGAGGCTCTAAATCCTCTGCTCCGGGGCCCTCATGAGTCCTACTGAGAAAGAATCTGTGTGTGCAGACGCCTAGAGAGCTCCTCCCAGGAGCTGGCTGCCTTGGCAGGCACAGCAGGCTGGCGTCTAAAACCAGCAGTAGCAACAGTGATGCTCTGTTTGTAGCTGTGGGAGGTTTCACGGGCAAATGCTGCTGGCAGCCCGCCAGCCCCAGGCAGGCCTCCGCCTGCTCGTGCCAGGACAACTGCACCAGCCCACCAACTGGGGCGATGCCTTTCAACAGTGCTGCCCCTCTTCTCCCCGCACCCAAACCACCTTCCGGTGCAGCAAACCCTCACCCCAGGCCTATGTACAGAATTCATTTCATGCCCTCCTTGGTGTTCCAGGCCCTGGCCTGACTGATCAGCACCCCCTGAACTGCCAGATTATCTGCTCTTCTTGGCTTCTCAATCCCAGGAGCTTTCCTCCAGTCTCTACCACTTCAAAATTTCCCTTTACCACAGGCCTTCTACACTTGCCGCTCCTGTCCTCTGGAATGTCTGTGGCTCCACACACCACTGCCCACCCTTTCCCTGCTTAACTTCTTCTCTGTCTGATGTCAGCATCATCCCCTTGGAAACTTTTTTCCCAATCCCTATTGGACAGCAGAACCCTTAGTTGCGTGTTGTCTTAACCAAGGATAGCGCTACATGCTTCGAATCCAGCACTCCAGGGGCCTGAGGAAGGACTGTCAGTTTGAACCCAATCTGGACAACTTAGTGACTTGGAGAGACCCTATCTTAAAAAAAAATTTTAAAAGGGTTGTGGATGTAGGTCATCGTGAAGGGCCTGGGTTCAATCCTGGGATGGTGGTGGGTGGTGTTAGGGTTCTCGTAAAGCAGGCTCCTCTTCTAGGTTCTTATCAATGATGATAATCATGTGACAGAAGAAACGGGCTTCTGGAGCACAGGCCCTGCCTTGCCTGCTTCTGCATTGTCTCAGCACTGGCCTCCATGAACACTTCCTGAACCACGTCGTGTGGCCAGGCCAGGACCCTCTGCCTCCCTCTTGAATTCCATCAGACAAGACAGTGCGAGAAGCCAGTTCGGTGAAGCCTTTCTTGTCATTAGTTCCCGTCAGAGCACAAAACTGCCGCTTCAAAAAATAAAATAAAACTGAATTAAATTTTAAAAACCTGCTGCTTCACTGCCAAGTAACAGGTAAGATCACACAGTTTCTTGCCAAGTAACCTGTGCAACTGAGATTCCCAGCCTGTGAAGGGCTTCCACAGGCTTCTTTACCACTGGCTTAGATTTTTATGAAATGAATTATTTTTTGAAATCAGAAAGGGCCATAAAAATAATATGTCTGTCAAAATTGGATGAGACTCCAAGGTTATATTATTTTTGCCTCTAAAAATCATAACTTGGAAGGAAAAGTATGAGATAATATATTCTTATAGAAAACATTTTTTTGACTCTTACTCTCTTTTATTGCCTTCTTAGAAAAATTTACTTTAAAGAGTAATAATTGATATGACATTAGAAATGGTATACATTTAGAAGACCAGAATGGCAGGTATTTCAAGCATGGTTTTAGTATTACACATTGCTGTCCTCGATGTAGTTGCTTAGTTCACAGATATCAACATTAGAGAGTTAGTCAGGATCTTAGAAAAAATATTTAAGGAAGCACTAAAAGTTTGAAGATTTTCTGGGCATTCCGAAATTAGTAAAAAGAGATATTGTTCTCTTTGCTCCCTACACTGCCATGTGAGAACTTTAAGGGACGTCACAGTGAATTGCAGAGGCAGGGATGCACAGTTAAACTGTCAGAGCAGACGAGATGCCCTGCCCCCCTGGCTGGTGGTCCCCTCAGATGGGCAAACAGCAGATGGAGGAGCCAGGCTCTAGGTGCCAGATGGTGCCAGCCTCCTCCCCCAACACAAGTCATCTTGTTTCCTGCTTTACCCCAAACTCTGTCCTGCAGAAGGAAAGGATAGGGATGTGATGAGATTATTCACTTTTGCAAAATGCTACTTATAAAAATTTGGAGACTTAATAGGTTGATTTGTTTTTAGCTGTGTCAAAGAATTCCATATAACGTGATCGCAAAGATATATAAGATGATTTCTCTTTCTACTATGACCTTATGTCTTGGTCTCTTTTAGGCTTTTTTGTAGTAATTCATTATCTGTTGCTATGACAGGATATCTGAAGCTGGATTCTTCATAAAGAAGAGAGGTTTAGCCGGGTGTGGTGGCGCATGCCTGTAATCCCAGCACTGGGGAGGCTGAGGCAGGAGGATTGTTGTGAGTTCGAGACCAGCCTGAGCTACAAAGTGAGCTTAAGGCCAGCTTGAATTGCATAGTGAGACCCTGTCTCAAAAAGACCAAAAAAAAAGAAAAAAAAAAAAAAGAAAAGAAAAAGAAGAGAGGTTTGCTTGGCTTACAACTCTGGAGGTGGGAAAATCTAAACATCATGACACTGGCCCTTTAGCTATGTCACAACACAGAAGAAAAATGTAAGGAGAACCAGTCATGTGCAAAAGAAAGCAAGTGTAAGAAGTGGACTCACTTCCACTCTTGCAAAAACTGAGATCCTCAGATGATTACATTAATCCCTTCCCAGGGCAGCACATCTGCTCTTGCCCACCCCCATGATCTCTCCCTCTTCTTTTTTTTATGTATTTAGTACGGGGTCTACAGGGTCTCACTACACAGATTGGACTCATAGTGATCCTTCCTATTTTTCAGCCTCCCAAGTCCCAAGTGCTGAGCTTACAGGCGAGCACCACCATGCCCAGTCTCAGTGGCCACCTCAGCATATCCCAGGGGGTACCATAATTTTATAAAAAGAAAACACTTTCACATTTACTAATCCATTCCCACAACAACATTAACCTGTTCACAAGGCCAGAGCCCTGGGGACCTAATCAGCTCTTACAGGTCTCACTTCTTAAGATTGTTCCAATGACAATTAAAATGTCAACATAATTTTGGGAGGGGACAAACATTCAAACCATAGCACTCTAGGTTCTGTCTCAACTCTAGCTTGGCACTGGTGAGCATGTCTCTGATTACGAGACATAAGCACAGGGTAGCTGTTAATGGATACAAGCCTTTGCCTACAGCTGGAGAATATAGCAAAAATGCTACTGTGACAGGAGCAAAGTGCTTAAGAGCAAAATGCCAGCAGACCCTTCCAGGTGACTCTCATCTCCTTTGGTGTCAGTGAACTGTACCATATTCAAATGACATTTCTCCATTTATCTCTAGTAAGCCAGAGCCAATGGGATCCTACTTGCTGACCAACTGAATTTTGAGCTTACAGTGGGAATTGGGATGAAATAAGGTAGTTAAGGGCAAGAAATTCTTGGAATGTCCAAGCAAACTTCCTCCTAGAGTGAAAGGTTTGGCAGTCTAGGAAATTTACAGGCAGACAAAAAGAAGTATGACAGACTATGTGCAGCTCTGTTCTTCTCTTCAAGCCCACTGCACGGGAACCATAGGTTCTATGCAGGCATCTGACAATAAAATTGCCATTTGGCAATTATTCAGAAGGCCGGGTAGATGGGCTGATGGGTAGCTGGATGGATGGGTGTGGATGGAAGGATGGGGAAGAATGGGTGGGTGGGTGGGTGGATTCCCCTGCTGTGACAGACACCGCCAGTGCCCTGCCTGTATTCTCTCCCTTCTCCCCTCTCACTTCCATACTCATTACCTGGCTAGGGAGTAAGTATATCAGGCCTGGGAGTCAGAAGAGGAAAGCTGACGCTCTAGAAGCAGCCCTTCCTCAATACCACAAGGACATTTGGTAGATAAGCTTCTACATCTCAGGGTAACTCGAGGCAAGCACACAGTGAGCAGTGTTCGGTAACATACCTTCCGGGATATGATAATAAGTTGCCTCCTTCTCTTCTTTGTCTCCTTCCATTGTTTTTTGGAATCACTTTCCAAATATACTACTTGTTCTTGACTCCTAGTGGAGCATGCTTCTAAGACACCCAGAATCAGAATCTATGGCCCCGATTGCTTTGAGCGTGTGACTAACTGTCCCCAAGATGACCCTACATCTGCTTCCTTAAAAACCTAGAATAATCCAGAGTGGTAGAAAGGTAACATTTAACCTGTGCCTCATTGGAATAGTACTAAACCCTTCAAAGTGGTCTTGCCAAGTTTTATTGCCAAACACGAGAAGACAATGCCAACCTTTGTGTTGTTAGCAGCTCTGCCCATGCTATCCTTTATCTCCGTTTGGTCTAAATTTTTATTTAGCCCACACCTAATTGGAATAATATGAAGCTCATTCTTGATTAATTCTCTCTGGAGACTCTCATCAAGTATTTAACAGAAGTTCAGTTTCATTACTGAAGCTGGTCAGGCCTGTTATTTAACAGTGGAAAGGAGGACAACATCAGACCCACAAACCCATTTTCCTGGTCAACTTTCTTTGCTGGTCAACATTTTTCCTATCTCAAAGGCTGTAATATTTGTGAAAAGAACAAGTTTGCCAGGCCTGGTGGCATACACCTGTAATCCCAGCACTCGGGAGGCTGAGGCAGGAGGATTGTTGGAAGTTCAAGGCTGGCCTGCCTATAGAATGAGTTTAGGGCTAGCCTGAACTACATAGCAAGACCTAAAAAAGAAAAGAAAGAAAACAAACGAACACCCCCACCCCTTTTAGCTTGCCTCTGATAATTAAGCATCTAAATTATCTACAGATCCCCCAGAATATCAACGATAATTTCCAGAAACACTTAAAAGGCAGGGCTGTCAGTCCGAGCTGTGTATTAGAATGATTTTTGCCGGAGTTTCCTGGGTCCCACTCCAGACCCATCAAATTCCAGGCAGGAAAACTGTAAAAATACCCAGAGGGCTTTAATGTGCAGCTGGGAATGAGAACCACAGATTTAGGGTAAGAGGGTTTTGGAGCACCAGCTACCCCAGGAACTACAACTCTGGACAAAGCAAGAAAAGCTAAAAATGTCACTGATGGCAAGCCACGGTGACACAGCCCATAATATGGTCACCACATTGTGAGCTGCTCTCTTGACGCCTCACTTGCCTCATGCTTCCTGCCCTGCACCTGAGCTAAGAACCTTCAGGAAGCCTCTCATCAACTATGCAATCATCTTGTGCTGTCAAAACGCAGCAAAGCCCTCTCTTCCTTGTGGAGATTTCAAGGGAAGAATTTCATTCTCTGTAAGTTTGGGTGGTTGAGCCCTAGGTATTCTCCTTTCTCATGCATTTTTTAATTTCCCTGTTTTCAAATCAGTAGTTTCAAATCCTAGGTGACTTTGCAGCTTTAGGTATTACCTTGGTGATATGGCTGCCTTCCACCCTAGGATATAAATCTGAGTCAGAATTCCTCACATCTCCAGAAATGAAGAAATGAAAATAGAGCCTTCGTGCTGAGGGCTATTTGTGACAGACCTCTGTCAAGTGCTGCTTCTTAAGAGAAGGAGAAGCCTCTAAGCCTGCTAATGGTCTCTCATAAACTAAGAAACCACAATGATTGGAACTGCCAGCCAAACAGTATAACCAATTCAGCTAAGTAGATCCAAGAAGCTTTTAAGATGCTTGTACATTTTGATATGCATGCACATCTTATTTTTTTCTGGAGAGACAGAAAAAAATATGGCTTGTCTCAAATTATCAAACAGTTGTGTAACTTAACAAAGTTTAAGCATTAGCAATGCCATGGTTTCTCCCTCTTGGTCAGCAGCCCAAATACAAATGTTTTGGCTTGAGAGACTAATGTGGAGCCTTTTTGTTTCCTCCCTCCTTTCCTTCTTTCCTTTTCCACCTCTGTTCTTTACCATGCAGAAGATAGAGAGGCTTTGTAATATCAATTGATGGAGGTTTCTGGCCACTAGAGAGGAAATCTAAAGCCAGATCCCACAAGCCAAAGGTCAAGGAGAAAAAATGGCCTGGCTCCCAGGGCCCTCCTGTTCTTCAGAATAAAGAGTTTGCTGAGAACGCTCTGTGGCCCGTGAGGCTCACACAAACACTGTCTAAGACTCATGCACTTGTGTTCCGGGAACTCAGCCTAGAGGACAGTGAATGAGTTAGGTTTTGTCCCCTGACTTCTTTAAAAGGCATGAGGGGTGGTCATCTTTCTCTGTCCAGGTTTCCACTGGATCAAAGTATTATAGACATTAGGTATAAATATTATTGACAGTCAGATAGGGCTAGGCCTTCAACAGAGTTAATACAAAAGATGAAAAATACATTATACCTATTTCTAGAGGTGCATATGTTGGAGGTCAGGCCTCCAGATAAAGATGGAGTGACCAGGCCTATATGCTTCCCCAAAGGATAGGTGGTAACACCTGGCCCAGGAAAGTATAGACAGACATCAGGCACCTTGGTGGGTGACCAAGACTCTTGGACTCCCCATTTCCTCAACAGTTATCAGCTCTTTACATGTATCCTTGCTATGTGTCTTGTTTCCCCATTGGATCAGTATTACCTAAGTGGCTGTACTTATAACCTTACTGGCTGATCATAGCTTTGTACCTATGTCTTGATTTTGTTCTGTAAAACTCCCTTCAGAAAGTGGGCTCACTGACAACCCACTTGGGACCCCTCCCACCTCTCAGGAGCTGTATCTGTCCCTCTCCATACATATTTCCTACTCTTAACCTCCGTTGTTCCTTAGAATTCATCCTTTAATTTGGGGGAATGTGAACTCAGCGTATCTGACCTCTAACAAACTGGGAGTTATAATATTTCTCCTATGCCATTTGGAGGTCCCATATCATTCTTAGATCAAAAGCAGACACTTGTGAGCTGAGGAAACAGGAAGTTCCTCCTCTGTGATATAGAGCCATTAATTATGGTTCACTTTCAAGAAGGTGACAAAGGTCTCTACCAGTTCCCTAAAAGGGAGGGAAACTGCCAGTGTGTATGGGGACCTGGAGGCAGGGAGAGGGAAGCAACACTGATTGTCTCACATGTGCCAGCCGTATTAGTGTATGAGGTGCTTGACCCATGAGAACTTCCTGGAGATCAGCTGTAGGATACTCTCAAGCAAGGGAGAAGCCACAGCACGCAGGTGGCCCTGGTGTGCTGGAGGAAGTCCCCGACTCCAAGAGAGCCTCACTTGAAAGAAGAAGACTACATCCTTGCATTGCCATGGACAATTATGCCCCAGTGATACTTTGGTCTTTGATAGCAGCCCCACCCAACAGATCTTTCTATGGCGGTGAAAATGTTCTCTGTCCACACTGACCAGTGCCATTGCCATGAGTCATGTGAGGCCAGGGAGCATGTAAGATGTGCCTAATTGAACAGAGTTTAAATAAATCTAAAATCATATTTAATTCAATTTAATGAAACTGTATTAAATTTAAACATCCTCTTGTGATTAAAGGCTACTTACATTATAGTATGCTCCTTTTCCCTTCCTTCCTTTATTTGGAGAGCTGGGAATGGAACCCTGGGCTTTGCACAGGCTAAAAAAGTGCTCTACCCCTCAGCCCACCCCCATGCTCAGGGACAGAGCATTTCTATATTGGTTCAAATTCTTGGCTGGACACACAGTCACCTAAAATAAAGATTATATTTCACAGTGTCTCTTGCAGACATGATAATTTTTGACCTACATTGTAAGGGTAGGTGACATAGCTGACTTCCAGGTTATACCCTAGGGGAGAGTCATTTTCTCTTCACAGCCTTTTATCCCTTCTTTCTCCCTGGACTGGGATTCAACTATAAGCCATCTGGAACCAGCTGATGAAGGTAAGCCTTAGGAAACACAGAACAAGATTAAATGGACCTAACTGAGCCCTTGAGATGGTTTCACGCAGATGTAGCTCAGACATCTATGTACAAGAGAAACTAAAATTCCATTCCATCTAAGCCACTGTTGTTATGGGTGTCATCAGTAAGCCTCCTCCTTCCTTCTGCAGAGACTGGGGAAAACAAACGTCCTAGTATGATTTTGATCATGTGACTTCAAGACACCTGTCAGGATTTCATGCAGAGTAAGGGAGAGGCCTAGGGTAATGGCCCCTGCTTAGCAAAACACCTTGGTAGGCTGGAAAGATTAGTGTTGGAGAGCTAGATGTTAAACATGAAAGGGAAATCAAGATTTGGAGAACACCACTGGCACCTACAAAAGGGAGGAGGAACCTGAGGAAATGAAACCCAGCTGGGTCAAAGGGGTGATAGACCAGCAGGAATCTTCCCATAGCAGCCATAACTGATAGGTTTTCTCAAATGTGGCATCTTGTTGTCTCTGTGCTGTGCTGTGCTGTAGCCACTTCCTTGCTCTAAATGCTCCTGCATACTACAGCCTTTGAGTGGTGGTTTGGAACAAATGAAAGAATGAAGGTCGTTTCCAACATGAGACAAAGCAAGGCAGAATACGGAATCCTACAGGCAAGACAAAGTTACCTCAAGAGCATGGAGCTCCCACACATGGGGGCAGCAAAAAGTCTGAACAGGAGGAACTAGAATATCAGTAAACTCACTGAGAGTCCCCAAGACACCGTGGGAAAGGACATGCAGGCTTCTACCACTTGGGGTACATACATTCCAGCCACCCCACTTGAATCCTAGAGAAAAACATCGCCCAGAAAATTGCGTGACCTGTCACTTGGGTTTGCAGTTCTCCACGGCACCATCTTTCTTCCTGGATGGCTCCCAGAAGCCTGACAAGCTGGGAAGAGAATCAAATGTTTCCTCTGTAGGTTCTCTAGTTTGGCCCAGATCCATGGAGAGCTGCTTCTTTTACATCTGGAATAGACTGTTGTGAGAGAGTGAGAAAATTTGTAATTGGTCAGAAGGATAAGGTAGACTGTTGAGTCTTGCAATTGGAGATACAGGTCCCACGAGTATGGGAACTCAGAGCTCAAAGTGGGTCAGTGCCTGGTGCTCTGAGCAGCCCCGTAGGCAAGCCAAGTAACACTTGCTGAAAGGTGCTTGTTGTTTCTGCTAATAGTAACACTTGTGCTCAGTGTCCAAGTATGTTCTCTGCTTACATTCGCTCAAGTGTTAGAGGTTTAGGAGATGTACCTGGGGTGAAAGAAAGGGAACAGCATTTCTCTAACTCCCTGTACATGGTCCTTTCACATCTCTAGTCTGGTTGAGTTACAGAATGAAAGTTGGGATCTATTGGAAAAGGAACACTTGGAAATAATAATCATTATTATTGGCCAACAGCCTGGGGTGAAACTATGTGGCAATAAGAGGCAGCTCAGATTTTATCTTTGTTAGTTATGTACACCTCTTTATCAACTTAATTATAAGTTATATTAAAACAACCACAAAAACTGTATGTTTCCAAAGCATTTCTCTTTCTTGATATTTTTAATAGTTTAGATTCCAGGCAAAAGAGAACTTATCATAATTTTGATAATAAGTGGTCATTTTTGACCCTAACTGTAACTTTACAGAACATGTAGTTAATTTGTCTTCATTGTCTGCCATACGACACCACACATTTTCTCTACGTCTTGAATTTAATAGGAAAACTGTTTTATTTAAACATGCCCATATGGCAGTTGTACTCAGTATAAATCTTAATGAAATTCTTTGAAAATAGTAGAGTATGTGGTTGAGGATTGCATGAAGTGCAATTCTCCACGTCTTTTCTTCATTATAAGGGAGTAGCTGACCTGTTAGATCACTCTTATTGAAAACCCCACCAAGTAAAAAAAATATATCTAATGGTTCTGAGAGAAGACAATCTCTTCCATGTTAAGGTTGTATCTTTTATCTTAGAAATACTAATATGGAGGGCCAGCCAAATAGTGCAGTGGATTAAAGCGCCTGCAGTGCCCCCGAGACATACTGAGACAGTAATAGAGACTGGGTGGGTGACATGCACTTGTGATTCCAGCTCTTGGGAGGTTGTAAACAGGAGAATCACTACAAGTCCAATCTAGCAGTGAGACACGGAACACCCTGTAGACCTTTTCCTAAAATACATTTTAAAAAAAATACTAATATGGGGCTTATCTGATACTAATTTTGCATGATCAAAATAACTTTGGAGGCTATTATTAATTTCTGGGTGGGTCTTGAGTTGTCATATGTTATATAAGCACTCATTTTTAAACACGTAATGCCTTTTCAGTTCTACATTTCAGTACTCATTTGAGCCCATTTTACACCGTTATTAAGATAAAACAAGCTTGATTTTCATTGCCTAGTACTTATAGTGATGCAAGCATTTAATCTGGCCCTCAAATGGCTCCCACGAAAGAAGTACGTGCAGCACGGGCACATGGGGAAAAGGCCTCAGCAGAGCTTCCTCCTGCTCAGTTTGGAATGTCTAGGACTTCATCAGCCCGTCTTGGTGCTGCTGGTGAAATGCAACTTCTCAGATAAACAAGATCTCAGGAAATGACATTTACAAAATGTGGGTCTAGCCAGTTTGCAGTAAGAATTCACACATTCTCACTGCCGTCCTCACTGCTGGCAGAGGCCAAATTCAGAACATTTTAGCAGGAGGAGCTGACACTTGGCTCTGAACCCAAGGATCACGCCTGTGGAGAAACAGATAAGGGGTTGTGTGATGTGCTCTGGTTTGTTCTGAATAACCACGTTCTCTTGACATCGTACATTTTTGCATAGAATTACTCAGAAGGTGTAACATAATGGTCTTTGCTTTAATAAACTACTGTGGGCGGAAAATGCATAGTGATCATTGGAAAGATTAGTTTCCTTTTCCAAAATTTTTGGAATGGCCTCCAGCTTTCTTCCCTAACAGGGAAAACTACTACAGCACTTAGAGGGGGATAATTAAAATGTGCTTGTTTTCATGTGAGTCATGAAAAACCTGGGATTAGAATCTTTGAGGAAAACTTATCTCTGAGTAAGGAGAAGAGCAAAAAATCCCAGAGCAATTTTGGGGGGAGGGGGCATCTTGTCTCTCATGGATTTTGCAGCCCTGTGCTTCCCTAGTACTGTTAGGAGATGCTCTATGTCACGGTCTCCCCAGATGAGCCGGACAGTGCCTCAGACATGCATGCCAATCTCTTTTGAGGTTAAAGCACCCCTCCATGAAGCTCCTGGTGGGATATAGTGTTATCTGGGGAAGTGAACACGTTAAATCATCATTGCTAATTTTCATTGCAGATTTTTTTTTTTTTTTTTTTTGTGCTGGGGATTGAACTCAGGACCTTGCACTTGCCAGGCAGGCTCTTAAACTGCTGAGCTATCTTCCCAGCCTCATTGCTGATTTTCAAACTATTAGAACAGACAAAGAATGGGACTAACAAGGTAAGTTCAGAATACAAGAACTGAGTAGAGAAGGGAAAGGGCATCAAGAAATGGATTCACACCTGGTATAATGGCACACAGAAGGATTACAAATTCAAGGCCGACATGGACTAAAGAATAATATCCTATGTCAAAAAAAGAAGTTAAATAAAAACCCTAAAAATAGAGAAAGAAGAGAGATAGACAGATACACAGACACAGACACAGACACAGACACGGACACAGAGAGACAGAGAAGACTGTGTATGAGATGGAACAATACCACGCACAACAAGTCGACAAGTTCCTGGGAAACCAGAGGAGCTTGGGAGCTTAAATGTTGGGAATAGGAGGTGGGACAGATTTAATCCTTGGTTGCATCTTCATAAATCCTTATTGACTATGATGCAGGTACATAGACTTTTGCAAAACTAGTTTTTCATAAGCTGTCATGGAACACTTGTCTGTGAAAAGGTCTGCAAAGCAAGCTGCACCACACAGAGCAATGGCTCTTCTCCTCCCATCTAGGAAGCTCTAGTTCAGAGGCCCTGCCAATCATAGCCAGTTCTGGGTTGTTCCCAGAAAGCCAGCACAGAGATGGTGTAAGCAACTGGATTCCAAAGCCATGACTTGATTGCAACCATCAGCCCTGACCTGCTCTCTTGGAGTTTTTCTGGAGCTGTCCAAAGCAGCCAAATATGAAGGAGCATCTCCCTTGCAGCCCCACCTGGCAGTCTGCTACTCCCCTAAGGGGGGTGGAAAAGGAGAAGGAAAAGGTCAATGAGGTTGAATGATCCTAACTAAGACCCTAAGCCCAGGCTGACCCAGAACCTCTGGGATCTCCTGGATGTTTGTTCAGCATCCTTCCCTCCTGCTCTGCTCTGCACACTCATCCGTCAGCAGCTCTGAGTCATAGATAATTTACCAGCTATTCTACCAGTCTCATTACTTCATAGTGGGTGGAAGCACCCAATTGGCCTGAAGCCCTCCAAAGCTAAAGACAAGACTATTTTCTACCATGTTGAGCTATTGGATTCTTGCTAGTACATTAATATACCTGAGCCCCAGAGGAAATCTTTAAAAAAAAGGGGTGCTCCACACAGCACCGCTGACACACAGACCTATCTATTTCTTGCTAAATGAAAAATGCCCTAGTCTATTTTTTTCCCCTTTCTGGGAAGCTGACCTAAACAGCTAAGGGTGTGCTATAAATGTCTTTCAAGACTTGACTTGTAGGTTCTAATTATAATGAAGATGATAATAATATTACTTTGTATCTGCCTCTCTTCTAAAGTGCTCCCGCACTCTTGGCTGAGTGAGGGCAGCTATGACATGCTCCTTTGGGTTTACTTGATGCTGCAAATTGCTTTTTTTGATCCTGGTTCTGAACTCGCCTTCCTTCCCTGAGCCTGGGGCACCAAGACTGCATCACTGAACTCAATTTCCTCCATGTCTGGCAGGATTATCTGAGGGAGGAGCCCTGCATTCACCTTGGCAGGACACAGATGCCGGCAGACTGCTGTGCTTGCTCCACCAGGTCCCTTCCTGCCAGGAGCCGGTCCACTGGCCCTGCTCTCACTCCCAGACTCCCAGGTGCCAGACAGTGGCTTCCTGTCTCTTATGCCTGAGGAGGGCCCCTTCATGTAGGCACTCTGCACCCAAGCCTATCTTTAGTGGACTCTGCACCCTCTGCATCTCAGCTCCAGAGCAGGGGCAGGCTTGGACTTGCCCAGGTACCAGTTACACTGTGCCGGGTCACACAGAAGCTTTGTGTGGTCTTCATGCTCCTTTTGAACATGCACTGCCAGCTCTTCCCTGGTCCTGAAGGAGACTCTGGCAGGCCTTCTGACTGTTCTGGTCCGTCCTAGCTAAAAATGAACCTTGTGGTCACTGAGGTCATGAAATACAATCTCTCCTCTGAAATTAAATGTTCAAATGCATTAGAAAATGAACACTCTGAACTGGATTCTGAGTTGAGACCCCTCCCTGGTGTGGATCAAGGCAGCTATAGAGAGTGAGGGCTGCTGGGATTGGTTCTCTTTTCTTCCTTACCCCTTAACCTACTAACTATCCTTTCTGACTCTCATGGAGGAGAGGGGAGTGAAAAAGGGCTTGGGCAATATTATAGTTCGGTCTTCTTCAGCGACTGCCCTCCCAGCATTACCACTGGGCTCTGGTACTTGTGGATCCAGACAAGAATTGATGCTTCTAAGTCCTACTGGTTGTTTATACTTTCTGAGTTCCTGGAAACCTAGCAACACCTTTGCCTCTTCCAGAGGCGGTCTGTTCCTCCACCAATGCTGTGGGGTAGCATCCAAGTTCACACCCAACGTACATTGTGTGCTGCCCGTATCCTTTCTCCTACGCCTTCTTGTTCAGCCCAGGCTCCTCACTGCAAGGTCAAGGCCACCTGGAAGCCCTTTGGGTTTCCCCAGCCAGGCTGGTCTGCTGTTCGCCACACTGAAAACAATGCAGATCAAGCCCTCCTCTCTAGTGTAAGAGGAATGAGACACATCCATTACTTCTCTATGTGTGCAAAGGTTATGGAGGCTCTCAGCATAATAGCATCTTCTCCAAGAAGCCTCATTGAATACTTTCCTCTCAATTCCCATTTCGACTCCAATTTTAATTTGGATGTTCCACAGTTAAGAACAGTCTATTCCATATTCCTATCTCTTCAGATCGCGCGCACATGTGTGCATGCGTGTGCGTGTGTGTGTGGTTTCTAAGGTTTTGGTTCTTGAGGTGAACTTGACTCTGAGAGGACAGAGAAGCAGACATCACACATGGCCTTCCTGTGGGACTTTGGCATGTTCCCAAGCACCTTGATTGTTAGAACATATTTACCTTTTTCTAAATTAGAACTTCTATGAATTCACTGTCTTAAATATCTAAAGGAAAACAGTAGACTAAGCACCTGCCTGGCAAGCACAGGGCCCTGAGTTCAATCCCTGGTACCTCAAAAAAAAAAAAAAAAAGGAAAACAAAATCAGACTGTCTGACTGTGTTATAACCAGCCCTCCTTAGCCTCCACTAAAATTTAGACTTTACTTAGGTTTTACAGAACAAAATCAAGAAAGAAATAGTGCTGACCAATCCACCCCTAACTCCACTGAGCCACTGCCCCGTGCCTGCTGAGTGAAGAAGAACTTTTGTGACTCTTCCATCCCCTGATCCAGCCCAGCATGGCCCAGCAAGTGTGTGGGAGAGCTTTGGTGCTCCATGGTGTTCCCTGGCCTAGGGGCACAACAGAGGGGAACCACAGGCCCACACTTGTGCCAGAAGGGCTACAGCAAAAAGGAGCTGAACACAATAGCTACATCCAGGCCAGGCATAACTGTATAATCTCAAACAATAGATTGGCTTCAGAATCTCATTATGCGCTAAGGTTGTAACTGCATGAAAGCTCCACATCAAAGGGCAGAGGTCAGTGCTATACAAAAGGACAAAGATAAGGAGAAAAATGCAATCTCAGGCCTTGAGCTCACCAATGATAAGTGCAGAGGACACTAGTTCAGCTGAAATGAATGAATTAACAGAGTCAAAAGGCTATCATAAGGAAATCAACCAACAACAAATGTTGGAGAGGAACAACAAATGTTGTGGGGAAAAGGGAACACTTCTCCACTGTTGGTGGGAATGTAGAATGGTACAACCATTGTAGAGGTCAGTGTGGAGACGCCTCACAAAATTAGGACTGGAAATCCCATTCAAGCTAGCTATCTCCCTGCTGGGAATTTTCCCGGAGGAACTGAAAACATCGTATCATAGTGATATATGTGTACCTATGTTTATAGCAGCACAATTTGTTATAGCCAAATCTTGGAAACAACCAAGATGCCCGTCACATGAGGAATGGTTGAAAAAGATGTGATATTTTTATACAATGGAGTATTACTCAGCTATAAAGAATGATAAACTTGAAGCATTTATATTTAAGTGGATGCCACTGGAACATATACTCATAAGTGAAATTAGCCAGACACAGATGCGCAAATATCATATAGTCTCCCTAGTGTAAGATATCAAAGAAGAAATACAAATAGAAAGGTATAGCAACAACTAAAAAGAATTTAGTCAGATAGTTAGGGGGTAAACTGAACTGCATATATTTCAGGGTACTAATCAGCTTGTCTTCTGGATGGTTAACAACCTAAGTTTTCAGATCAAAAATTGTAGAAATGGAAGAGCTGCAAGGTCAGCCAACTTTTTGGCTCTAGCCTTTCAAGGTCAGTGAAGACTCAGGACATAGGAGAACCTGTGCTGTAACATCATGGAACTCAGTTGTGCCCCAACTTTTCTGATCAAGGGAATTATGGAGCCACAGAGGAATATAATCAATGATCTATAGTGTACCTAAGGAGAGTAAACTTTCTCTCAGGCTTTCACAGAGAGCAAACTGGTCTAGCAATGGCATGACCCATCCACATCGATGACACAGACAAAAGATTTACAAAGTGAGGTACAGGGTTATAGGATAAACTCTGAGGGGACTTGACTGACCTCAAAAGATACAAAAGCTACATTTTTTGTTATATAGGTCTTGCTTTATCTTGGTCTTAACCATCCAGCAGAAAAGTATAAAATGAGGTATATAAAATGAGGCCATAATAATAAGCTGAGCTGTAAATGGCTCTAGTCAACAACTTCTTCAGATAACCCACTAATATTGTGGATTGCCCGACTGTGTTGCATTGTTTCGCTGAATTCAAGCACCTATAATAATTGAATAACAATAATTGAATAACCTATAATAATTGATTGACAATAAAATACCCATCTTTGATAGGACTAAACAAAAAAAAAAGGATATACAAAGGAAGAAGCATTCTGTGTTTGTATAAACAGTACAGTTAGGATAAATATGCAGTACTTTTGCATAATTCTATGAGAAGAAAGATTTGCACTAATAGTGTTTGGACAGGACAGGATATCCTGTCAGCTTCTTGTACCATGGATAACCACTAGGAAGATCACAACGTAAAAAGTATTAATTATTGAAATTGTGCTATAATTCTGCTTTTAAAAAAAGATAAGTATACAGCTACATTCTCTTAATTCATTGATTAGAAGCATCTATTCTAATAGTTTTGTAAATAGAATATCATGTATGCATCTTGTATAACAAAAGACCACTATAAAAACGATATGCAATGTATTAATTATTGAATCTGTTCTACTAATTTGATTTGAAACTGTCTCATTGCTATTTGTTCTTCAATAAAATAAAATTCAAATTTGACAAAAAAAGAAAGAAATAGTGTTGAAGCTCACATTATTAATGTGTCTTCTGGTGCTTGGTACTGAGAAGTTTATTCCACCTAATCTCAATCCATTTCTCTAATAAAACAACTGTGGCTCATCTTGGAGTACATACGCTTTTCATTAATATCATCTCAGTGTCTAAAAGAACACTTTGGAGAGACACTCATATATTTTGAAAACTGATAAAGATATTGTCCAACATACCACCTGATGTCCTTTCTGTACAAAGGTAACAATATATTTAGTACAATATTTTATCTGTAGTCTAATTTGTATGTTTCCTTTTTCTTTGTAGTGAAAACTAACTAGACACAGTTCTTATTTTTGCTTTGCCTACGAGGAAGTTCAGCATTAAATTATAGAGTGTTCAACTGCAGTTACTAATTCATCCCAGCAAGTCAGTATGTCTGTTGCATTTAACTTTTATTTGGGTTCTGGTATTTATTCTTTTAAATGTTTCATTATATCTTCAGCTATATTCTGACACTGTAAACTGCCTCAAATTTTTAAAAAAATATCCTAAATAAATGGGAACAAAACTTCCACGTATTCATCACTACAAAGATATTTGTTGATCACCTTCTACATTCTAGACATTTGATGAAGTAGTGAGAGAAACAATGGTGAGCAAGCCACCCTTCCCTGTCTTGTAGAGTTCCCTGTAGAGTTTCTAATCTGCCCAACCAATTCCTCCACACAGAGGAGGAAGGGAGGTTGGCCAACAAGCACTGCAAGCACTGTGGAAACATGTCCATAACTCACACTTCACTTTTCCAAGTCTGGTTCAAACAATAGCAGGAGAACAACTGAAAACTCAGGGTGCATGGAGACACACACAAGAAGGAAGTCACAGGACTTTGGAGTTGGTGGCAGTCAGGAGAAGAGAGATTTCCCAAAGATAGGATAAATCCATCCACTGCTGCAGAGGCCAAGTGACACAAGAGCTGAGTTGTGTCTGTTTGGCTGCTCTGCTGAGAGCAGTTTCCCTGGAGACAGCAAACGTAGACATGTCCTTCCAAAGATTTTGTTGTAGCAGAGAGGGACACAGAAGCTGCTGGGGAGAGTGTGATGAATTGTGCTCAGTGTAGACTCAGCTCCATCAGGGACCTATAAGTTATCTATCATCTTGGTAACATCAAATAATTTTCTGAATTTCCATTCATTTCTAAGTCTTCTTGAGCTTAGGACCATACTAATTTCTTTAAAAAAGACAAGGTCCAAAACATCAGGTAAAGGAGACAGAGAGGGTGCCGGCTCATTGCCAGTTTAGCTCATGGCTACCTTCTGTTCTTTTTAAAACTGTTGGTGGGTGCTCCAGGAGCACGCAAGATTCCAGGAGCACCTAATGACTCCATTCTCATTTCAGACATGACACTGCTGGCTGCTAGTCAGTCCACAGCTGGCCTCTGTCCCAGCTTAAGAACACAACAGCTTTGCAAAATCTGCCCAATCAATTTCTCACTTCTCTTTCCTATGTAGTATGAGTAATTCTCATGAGTTTACTATGATTAAAGTCTTGGCCCTTGGGGTGTGTGGATGGGTTGGGGGAATCTGTGGAATACAAGACCCTACTGAGAAGTCTTTAGTTAAGTGAGGGAATGAGTTAGATCACAGAAAGCCCTTGAGTTCTTTGAAAAGGCTATTATGAAAGAAGCAAGGAAGGGAGGTTGGCCAACAAGCACTGCAAGCACTGTGGAAACATATCCATAATTCACACTTCACTTTTCCAATTCTGGGTTCAAATCTCACGTGGACTTTTGTTGGTTACTTTTCTTTTCATCTCACAATAACTCCATTCATCTTAAAGATGATTCTAGTGATTTATGAAAGCAATCTGCATCATGATTTTAATGCTGTGAGCTAAGAAAGGAGCCAAATGCCTTCAAGGCACCTTAGACACTATGAGACTTCCCAAATGTACTTCCCTAATTGATGAAAGTGGTAACTTTCTCCAAAATCACAGTGACTCAAAATATAATTACATGATGCCTACTTTTCCTCCTCTATCATGTACTTAACTTGTATATCACACAACATTCAGTCACTTTTCTTTCCTATGTAGTATGAGTAACTCCCATGAGTTTACTATGATTAAAGTCTTGGCCCTTGGGGTGTGTGGATGGGTTGGGGGAATCTGTGGAACACAAGAGCCTACTGAGCAGTCTTTAGTTAAGTGAGGGAGTGAGTTAGGTCACAGAAAGCCCTCAAGTTCTCTTGAAAGGGCTATTATGAAAGAAGCAAGCCACTTTCATTCTCCCCACTCCTGTTCGGCAAGTGATACAGGATGTGACACAATCCACAGCCCTCGCTGGAGGCCAAAGCAATCACACCAGATTGAACCTCCAAAACTAAGACAGATAAATCTTTTCTCTCCATACGTTCATCTGCCATAGGTATTTTGCTGCAGTAATGCAAAACAAAACTGATTCACCCTTCTAATTTATAATGATAGTTTTGAAATTAACTTGCATTTTTTCTTTGTCTTGGTTTCCTAAAAACTCAGATTTGGGCTTTATTTTCAGACTACAGCAAATTTGAATTTTGCAGTTGTTGCAATTGTTTATTGATTTTCTTTGCAACTACTTAAATTTTTCTCATAATTTACTCACAGCATGTGACATTTTTGGGAATTACTTCCTATCTATTTTGAAAAGGAGGTAGGAAATAAAATCAATAAATAATTGTGCTTCCATTTTACAAATTCATTCTCCTTCCTTAAGATGGAGAATAAGACTTTAAAGGGTTGGGGAGATAGCTCAGTGGAATAAGTGCTTTTCTGGTAGGTGCATAGTCTGAGTTTGATCCCTGGTACCACCAAAAAAAAAGAAAGAAAGAAAAAGAAAAACTATGGTAATCATTTCTGAGCTGCTGTTACAGGCTCAAGTCAACAACTTCTGCCAATGCCAGTCCTATGGATAACCCACTACTATTATGGACTACTGAACTATATTGGATTACATTGCTGAATTCATGCACCTACAATATTTAAATGGCAATGAAACACCCATCTCTGACAAAACTAAACAAAAAAAGGGGATACAAATGAAGGACCATTTTGTATCTGTATATACAAAATAGGATAGATATAAAACCACTTTCTCTTAATTCAATGAGAAGAAAGATTTGAACTAATAGTGTTTGGACAGGATATCATGTCTTCATCTTATACTATGAATAACCACTATGAAGACAATAATATGCAATGTATTAATTCTTGAAACTGTCCTACTAATCAGTTTTGAAACTGTCTCATTGCTATTTGTTTCTCAATAAAATTAATTTAAAAATAAAATTAAAAAAGGTCTTAAGCAAATACCTTAAGTCTGTGCTCCTCAGTTTTAATTGACAGTAATAGTATTCACCTTAAAAGATGACTGTGAGGATAAAACACTGCAACCATTATATGTCACTTAACCAATAGGAACACGTTACAAGAAATTCACTGTGAGACAATGTTGTAATACATCAAAGAATATACTTACACAAACCTGGGAGGATTACACCACATGGCCTCTTGATGGAATCAAGAAGCTCAGTAAACAGGACAGAGGAAGCTGCAGCCAGTGTAACATAGCATGCTGCTTTACAATTTTTTTTACATAGGTAGACATAAAGCAGAAACATAGTCATTTATTATCATTACCAGGTATACTGTGTATAACTGTATGTTGCTATACTCTTGTGCAAAATTTGGCAATACAGAAGATTTTTTTATACCAGCATTACCACAAACATGTGAATAATACATTATGCTACATCATTATGACAACTTCAACATCATTAGGCTGCAGGAATGTTCCAGCTTTATTTTAATCTTATGGGACCATCATGGTATATGTGGTCCAACATTGACCAAAAAGTCATTATGAGCCGTGTAACTGTGCACTAATATGTAAAATATAGTACCAGTGTTGATGGGTATTATTCATGTGGACCAGGACAGTGAGAGGATACTGAAAATCAGCGTCCCTCCAGAGATATCCTTTACTTTAGCTACACCCCTCCTCGTTATAGTGTAGCCAAACTGTAAGGAAAAAGGAGGGCCCTGGCCCTGGTCATGAATTTGGAATCATGGTGCCCTTTGTGGTTAGCCTTGGTTTCTTGGTGTCTTGCTCTAAACAGTCCCATTTTAATTTTCCTGCTTTACTAATTGGATCCAAAACTCCTGAAGTACCTATATCTATTCTTCCCTTTAACCCATCTCTTGAAATTTTAATTGCAATGGCCATTTGTTAAATAAATTTCTGTTTGGTTCATTGCTATTATTCATCAGTTGTTTTCATATTTATCATTATGAATGCTCATCATTTAATGAGACAAATAGTCCTATAAAGCAGTCCTCTGCTTCCTTCCCAAGAAGTCAGTTTCTGTTCTCTTAGTTATTTAATATTTATTGCTCCATCTTTCAAGAACATATTTGTATTGTTGCTTGTTGTGTGCTTATTGCTTTGCTTTGGTGGTTGGCATTAGGCTGCTCTCTCATAATGAAAAATATTTAGCTCTCTCACATTCTATGCTCCATCAATCACTCAGCTTCCATATATATATTATCTTTCTGATATTCTATCCTAATTTGATTAGCTCATAGTGCTTCAATCGTTACTATGTGAACAATTTAGACTGCTGGACCATGTGGTATACTAAAAATATTTTTCTTTCCTGTAGCAGTTTTTATTTTCCATGGAATCAACAATTTTTTCAATTGATTAGCTTTCTAAAAATTCATTGTTAAACTTATTCCAGCCACTTGAGGTAAAGAACTTGCCTGGAGCTGTCCTTGATCAAAAAAAGTCACATTAGGGGCTGGGGAGACGGCTCAGTGGAATAAGCGCTTCCCTGGCAAGCGCAAGGGCCTGAGTTCAATCCCCGGTTCCGCCAAAAAAAAAAAAAAAAGATATACTACAAAAAAAGTGATATATCTTCTCAGAGAAACACAACGCCCACCTTGTTCCCAAAGAAAGAGTTGAGGTATTTTACCAATGACCTTAATGAGTCTAGTAATAATAGTCTTTGTATATGTGTTTAAGCCATTTTTATTTCTATCCATGATATGAAATTCGTGTCTTTCTTGCCTTTAAAAAATTGTGCTGTTTTTCTATAATTAATTCAAAGACTTTATTTATTTAGTTATATTAAATTCAATTTTTTTTATTTTTTATTTTATTGAAGTACAAATATCAATGAGACAGTTTTAAGACACCTTAATAAGACAGATTCGATAAATTAATACATTACAAACTGTTTTCATAATGTTTTGGTATCGTACAAAGTGCATACATGATATTATACTTACAGACATCATTATAGCAGATGTCTCTTATCAGTAAATTAAGAGAGTGTAGCTGTTCACATATCTTATTTTTTATACCTGAATTATGTCAAAGATTCAATGATTAATACTTTATACCTTGCTATTTTCCTAGTGATTGTCCATAGTACTAGAAGCTGACATAATATCCTGTCCAACCACCATTAGTGCAAATCTTGCCTCTCGTAGAATTATGTAGAAGCACAGCGTTATCTATCCCAACTGTACTGTCCATACACACACATCATGATTCTTCCTTTCTATACCCCTTCCTTTGTCTACACCTGTCAAAGATGGGCACTCCATTGTCATTCAACCAATTTAGGTGCCTGAACTCGACAACACAATCCAACACAGTCCAGCATTCCACAACAATAGTGAGTTATCTGAAGAAGTTGTCGACTGTAGCTATTTACAGCTCAACTTATTATTATGGCCCCATGTTGTATACCTGATTTTTATACTTTTTTGCTGGATGGTTAAGCCCTAGATAGAGCAAGACCTATATGCCAAAACATGTACTTCATGTTTCTGATGAGGTCAGTGAAGTCCCCTCAGGGTTTATCTTGTAATCCTGTACCTTATTCTACAGATCCTTTGTGTCATCCATGTGGATGACTCACGGCCAATGCTTGACCAGTTTGCACTCTGTGAGAGCCTTTTATTTTGTTTTGAACAGTAAAAACAGAAGCAAAAACAAATAGAAAAAAACAGAAACAGGGTAACACACAACAAATTATATCTTATGGGTTTTCAAATCAGGAATAGCTAATTAACAATGGCTATTATATTATCTATTTTTATTAAATCTGTTGCTCAGAGTAACAAATACAGTTATGCAAGATTGGATAAATAATTGAATATTAATGCTTGCTTTCAAGAAATAATTTTTCCTTGTCTTCTTTTTAAAATTTATTTTAAAGAGTATAATAATTAAGACATCAGAAATGTTTCACAGTTAGAAGACCAAGATGAGAAGTACTCAAGCATGGTTCTTGTATTACATATTGCTGTCCTTGATGCAGTTGCTCAGATTGCAGATATCAGCATACAGAGATTGTGAAAGTGAAAATTCTAAACTGCTATTTTCAAAAACCTCATGGAAATTATTAACATAATCATGTCAGTCATCCTATATATGTACTTGCATGCTTCCCCCCTCCCTTTTTTCCTATCTTTTCTCCCTTCTCTTGTTTTCATTGTTTAATCCTTAAGTTCAGTTTCTTTCCATTTTACTATATCGGTTATACCTTTCAGGTTTTATTTATTCTTTCAGGTTCTTACAGCAGAGAGACAATATGATATTTACACATGTGGGTCTGACTTATCTCATGAGTATAGCCTCTAGTTGCATCCACTTACCTATAAAAGCTTCAAGCTTGTCTTTCTAGCTGAGTAGTTCTCCATTGTATAAAAATACTACATCTTTTTCATCCACTCCTCAGGTGATGGGCATTTTGGTTATTTCCAAGATTTAGCTATGACAAATTGTGCTGCTATAAACATGGGTACACATATGTCACTATGGTATGATGTTTGCAGTTCTTTTGTTAAAATACCCAGAAGGGGAATAGCTGGATTGAATGGTATTTCCAGTCCTAATTTTTTGAGAAGTCTCCACACTGATTTAGATAGTGGTTTTACCACTAGTGGTCTACATTACCATCAGCAGTGGAGAAGGGTTCCTTTTCCCCCATAGCCTCTTTAGTATTTGTTATTAGTTGATTTCTTTATGATAGCCATTCTTTATGACATGAGATGGCATCTCAATGTTGTTTTAATTTGCATTTCTTGAATGGCCAGTGCTGTGGAACATTTTTTCATGTATTTATGTGCTACTTGTATTTCTTCCTCTGAGAAGTGTATACTCATCTCAGATGCCCATTTCTGGATTGGGTCTTTAAATTTTGGGGGCCAATTTTTTTAGTTCTTTATATAATTTAGATAGAAGTCCTTTGTCTATGTGATTATTGGTTATGATTTTTTCCCAATTCGTAGGTTGTCTTTTCATTCTGTTGGTTATTTCTTCTGACTTGCAGAAGGATAAAATAGGATGAAATCCCAGTTGTTGATTATTTGGAGTGTTTCCTGTGCAGTTTGGTTTTTGTTCATGAACAGTCTGCCTACTTTACATCTTCAAGATTTCCACCCACTTTCTCTTTTAGGAGATTTAGTGTTTCTGTTTTAATGTTTAGATCTTAAATCCATTTTGACTTTAGTACAGTCATGGTAATAGACCTTGGTCTAGTTTTAGTGTTCAGCATGCGGAGAGCCAGTTTTTCCAGCACCACTTGTCAAAGAGGCTATCTTTCTTCCAATGAACATGTTTGGCCTCTTTGTCACAGATAAGATGGCTAAGTGTGTTTGTAGTTGTATTTGTATATTCTAATCTGTTCTGTAATCCTCCGGTCTGTTTTTTTTTTCCAGTACCATGATGATTTTATCACAGTAACTATGTAGTATATTTTGAAGTCAGGGACTTTAATGCCTCCTGCCTTGCCTTTGTTGCTAAAGATTGCCTTTGCTCTCCTAGGACTTTTCTAGTTCCAAATAAATTTTAAGAATGCTTTCTCTGGATCTCTCAGGTATATTGGTGGTATTATGATAGGGATTGCATCAAATCTGTATAACAATTTTAAGAGTATAGTCATTTTCACAGTGTTGGTTCTTCCTGTCCAGGAGCAAGGAATATCTTTCCATATTTTGAAATCCTCTTCAATCTCTTTTTCAGAAGGTTATAATTTTCAGTACATAGATCTTTTACCTCATCTGTTATATTAATTCTTGAGTATTTCAATTTTGGGGATGCTATTGTGAAGGGTATTGTTACTCTAATTTCCCTCTCAGTGAGTCTGTTATCTGTGTAGAGGAATGCTATTGATTTGTGGGTGTTGACATTGTATCCTGCTATGCTACTAAATTTGTTCATTAATTCTAGGAGTTTTTTGAGTCTTCTAAGTAGAGTATCATGTCATTTTCAAATACTGATAGTTTAGTTTCTTCTTTGCCTATTCTTATTCCTTTCATTTCTCTCTCTTGTCCAAAGGCTCTAGTTAATGATTACAAAACTATATTGAATAGGAGTAGTGATAGAGGACATCCGTGTCTTGTAACTGATATGAGAGTAAAAGCTTTCAGTTTTTCTCCATTTAGAATCATATTGACTGTTAGTTTGCCATAGATGGCTTTTATGAGGTTAGGTAGAATCTGTCCACTCCAATATTCTGTAAGGCTTTGATCATGAATGAGTGTCTGACTTTGTCAAAAGCCTTCTCTGCATCTATTGAGATGATCATGTCATTTTTGATATTAGATCTGTTGATATAGTATAGTACATTTATAGATTTGCATATGTTGAATGATCCTGGCATCCCTGGGATGAATCCTACCTGGTTGTGGTATATAATCTTGGTGATTTTCTGTATTACTAGTATTTTATTGAGGATTTTTGCATCTATGTTCATGAGGGAGATTGGCCTATAATTCTATTTTTTGGTCAGATCTTTCTCTGGTTTCAGTATCAGTATAATACTTGCCTCTAGGAATGATTCTGGGAGTATTGCTTTATTTTCAATTTCATTGAAGAGTTTGAGGAGTATTGTGATTATATCTACTTTAACTTTCTTATAGAATTCAGCTGTGAATCCATTAAGAGCTAGGCTTTTTTGTTGCTAATTTTTTAGTACATTTTTAATTTCATTGGCTGAAATTGGGTTATTCAGAGTTTTTATATCTTCTTGATTTGGTTTTGGCAATTCATACTCATCTAGGAATCTGTTCATTTCTTCTGTGTCTTCCAGTGAGAATAAAGATTTTCAAAATAGCTATTGGTAAAAAAAAAAAAAAAAAGCTATTGGTGATCTTCTGGATTTCCACAGGATCTGTATTAATTTTTCCCTTTTCATTCCTTATTGCTTTAAGCTGAGTTTGTTCTTCCCTTTTTTTGAGGAGGTTGACAAGAGGTTTATTAATTTTATTTAATCTTTCAAAGAACAAGCTTTTGTGTTCATTAATTCTTTGTATGTTTTCCTTATCTCAGTTACATTAGTTTCTGCTCTATCTTTATAATTCCCTCCCATCTTTGGGCTTTGGACTTGGTTTGCTCTTCTTTTTCTAGAAGCTTGAGGTGCAGTATTAAGGTATTTATTTGTTCTCACTGTTTTCCTAATGTGTGTGTGAGTTCACCACTATAAATTTCCCTCTGAGAATTGCTTTCATTGCATCCCACAAGTTCTGGTAAGTTATGTTTGGATTTTCATTGGGTTGTAGATATTATTTAATTTCATCTGTAACTCATTGGTTGCTGAGGAGGGTGATATCTAATTTCCATATGTCTATAGGGTTTTGTGGTTTCTTTTGTCATCAATTTCCAATTTCAATGCATGGTGCTCAGATAATATGCATAGGATAATTTCTGTTTCCTTGCATATACCTAAGCACAACCTATGGACTAGTATGTGGTCTATTTTAGAAAACATCCCATGTGCTGCTGAAAAGAAGGTGCATTCAGATGCTGTTGGGTGGAACACTCTGTATATGTTCACTAAATCTATTTTTTCAAAGGTCTGATTAAGTTCTGCTACTTCTTTGCTAATTTTTGCCTGCTTGACCTATCTTCTTGAGATAAGGCAGTGTGAAGGTCCCTTGTTAAGAATATGCTATTTGTTATTAGATTTTTCATGTCCCTTAAAATTTGCCTTGTATAGTTAGGTGGTCCCATGTTTGGTGCATATATATTCATGACTGTTATCTCATCCTCTTGACTTTTCTACCAAACCAGTATATAATGATATTCATTATCTTATTTTATCATTCTTAGTTTGAAGTTCAGATTGTCTGCAAATAGAATAGCTATTTTTCTGTGGTCCTGGAGCATGTAGTATTATTTTCCATCCTTTGACATTCACCCTATGAATTACTTTATGGGTTAAATGTGTTTCTAGTATACAAAATATTGTTGGATTTTGTTTCTTAATTCACTATTTTTTTGTGGTACCAGGGATCAAACTCAGGATCTTGTGCTTGCCAGGGAAGCGCTTATTCCACTGAGTCATCTCCCCAGCCCCCATTCTATTATTTTTAATTGGTGAATTGAGTCCATCTAGTTTGGTGATTATAAATGATATTTATGAAGTTATGTTTGTCATGTTGTTTTCCTGCAGTTGATTCCCTACTTTTTACTGTTTCATGGTTTGCTGTATTTGGTGGGTTCTTTCTCTTGTCATTCTTGGACTTGTGGGCATTTTGATGATCCTTTTCTAGAATATCTTATAGTATTCTATATAGGGTTGGTTTTCTTCATCATAGTTTCTTAAGTTGTTCTTTGTCATGAAAGTATTTCATTCTCCATTAAACTTGAAAGATTTTTTCAGCATATATCAGTCTGGGTTAGAATTTGTTTTCCTGGAGGACTTGAAGTATTTCACTCCCTGCTCTTCTTTTTTTTTTTTTTTTTTTTTTTTTTTTTTTTTTTTTTTTTTTTTTT